>WNWK01000706.1:172500-175000 GCA_009830355.1 Cherax destructor
GGATATAACAACCAGGGACACCCGGTGTTAAGGATATAACAACCAGGGGGACCTGGTGTTAAAGTATAACAACCAGGGAGAACCGTTGTTAAAGTTATAACAACCAGGGGGACCCATTGTTAAGGGTATAACAACCAGGGACCCCCGACGTTAAACCAGCACCTTGCTTCAACCAGCCAATCACAAGGAAGTCCATCCAAGCTGTGAAGCGATGTGGTACACTTGTGAAGCAGCCTTGGGCAGACTTGCCTTCCCTGCTGGTCGCTACGGTTCTCACCGTGTCTTGTGCTGGCATTTTTGCTTCATTGTACATAGCTGTAAATTCTGTATGTAGGCTGTATATATATATATATATATATATATATATATATATATATTGTAAATGCCTCTTTGCTCATTCCTAAGTGGTTATCGTGCTACGGCAAGGTGTGCAGGCCATAGTCGACACCTGTGGTAGTAATAGTGTGGAAGGGGTGACATCCTCCTAGTAGACCGTCTATCATTACGCTCTCTCTCTCTCTTTCTCTCTCTCTCTCTCTCTCTCTCTCTCTCTCTCTCTCTCTCTCTCTCTCTCTCTCTCTCACTCAGTGGAAGCCAGAGTGAGAGTGAAAGATAAATGGAAGAGAAGAAGAAAGTCATCAGAGAGTAAGAGAAAGTATATATCAAAGGATGAGAGACATGGAATCACTGGGAGGAAAGTGAGGTAGAAAGAGGCAGGTAACCAGGAGACGGAAGTTTGTGGGTACTGGAGGGTGGGTACAAGAGTGTGGGTACAGAAGGGTGGGTACTGGAGGGTGGATACAGGAGGAGAGGTTAGAAGAGTGGTGAGGGAGTGCAGGAGAGAGAGGGAATTTTTGTCAACAAATTCTACTGAGAATAAAAAAAAACTGAAATGAATTTGAGAAAGCCGCCTGGGAAGGTGGAGGTACTGGCAGGATAGAAGGAATATTTTGAGTTGTTAGACATTGTTGAAGAATGGGAGGCAGTGAATTCATACATTGAACAGGGAGGTATAACATCTTGCAGGAGTGAGGAAGAGCCAGATGTGAGTGTGGGGGAAAGTGCGTGAGGTTGTGGGTAGAACGAAACAGGGTAAAGCAGCTCAGAATGATGGGATAAAGATATAAATGTTTAAAGCAGGTGAGGATATAGATTTGGAGTTATTGGTGTGTTTGTTCACTATATCCACGAAAAGAAGAAAGGTTCCTAGGGATCTGCAGAAAGCATGCATAGTTCATTTGTATAAAGGAGGGGATCAAAATAGAGTAAGAATTATATGGGAATAAGCTTTTTGAGTATATTGGGTAAAGTGTATGAAAGAATTATACGTAAAATAGGAAGCAGAATTACAGAGGAACTTCCTACTAGGAAGGTAAGAGGAAGTGTAGACTAAGTGTTTACACTCAAGCAAGAAAATGAACAATACTTAGATAAAAACACCTTTTTTGCTGCATTTATGGATTTACAAGAGGCATATGATAGGGAGGAAGCAATGTGGGCAGATATTACACATGCATGGAATAGGTAATTAAACGCAGAAAAGAGTTATACATGGATAATGTGGCTCAGGTTAGGGCACGTAGGAGAGAGGGAGATTATGTACCAGTAAGATCAAGTCTTAGAGAGGGATGTGTAGCATCACAATGGTTGCTTAACGTAATATAGACGGGGTTGTAAAAGAAGATAAAGCTAGGATATACATATACATACAATAGGATCTTGTACAGAAGAGGTGTGGGGTTAAAATATGGTGAATTTAATACACAATGAGAGACGTCACTGGTCCTCATATATTTTTGGCGTGAAGATACTGAAGACATGTTACGAAAGTTGGCTCCAAGAACCTGCTGCCCCGCCCATCTATATCCCAGCCCACCTGCTGCCCCGCCCATCTATATCCCAGCCCACCTGCTGCTCCGCCCATCTATATCCCAGCCCACCTGCTGCCCCGCCCATCTATATCCCAGCCCACCTGCTGCCCCTGCCCATCTATATCCCAGCCCACCTGCTGCCCCGCCCATCTATATCCCAGCCCACCTGCTGCTCCGCCCATCTATATCCCAGCCCACCTGCTGCCCCGCCCATCTATATCCCAGTCCACCTGCTGCCCCGCCCATCTATATCCCAGTCCACCTGCTATCCCGCCCACTTATATCCCAGCCCACGTGCTGCCCCGCCCATCTATATCCCAGCCCACCTGCTGCCCCGCCCATCTATATCCCAGCCCACCTGCTGCCCCGCCCACCTATATCCCAGCCCACCTGCTACCCCGCCCATCTATATCAAAGCCGACCTGCTGTCCGCCCACCTATATCCCAGCCCACCTGCTGTCCCGCCCACCTATATCCCAGCCCACCTGCTGCCCGCCCATCTATATCTCAGCCCACCTGCTGCCCCGCCCACCTATATCCCAGCCCACCTGCTGTCCCGCCCACTTATATCCCAACCCACCTGCTGTCCCACCCACCTATATCCCAGCCCATCTGCTGCCCCGCCCATT
>WNWK01000706.1:180000-182500 GCA_009830355.1 Cherax destructor
AAATATCGAACTTAAACTGAAGGAATCTTACAGAAGACAGGAATCACAGGAAGAACTAAAAGCAATAAAGGAAATTAAAAAAAAAAATACTTCTTCTCTTACGCCAAATCTAAGGGAAAAACAACATCCAGTATTGGGCCTCTTCTTAGGCGGGATGGGACCTACACAGATGACAGCCAAGAAATGAGTGAGATATTAAAGTCCCAATACGACTCAGTGTTCAGCGAGCCGCTGCCCAGATTAAGGGTCGACAATATAAATGAATTCTTTATGAGCGAAACGCAAAATTTGGTCATCTCAAAAATATCAGATATTATTCTAACTCCACAAGACTTTGAAAAGGCAATAAATGACATGCCTATGCACTCTGCCCCAGGTCCAGACTCATGGAACTCCGTGTTCATCATTCTATGGAGAGGGAGCATGGACACAGGGGTCATCCCACACACACTAAAAACAACAGACATAGCCCCACTCCACAAGGGTGGCAGTAAAGCAATTGCAAAGAACTCCACACCAACAGCACTAACATCCCATATCATAAAAATCTTTGAGAGGGTTCTAAGAAGCAAGATCGCCAACCACCTAGATACCCATCAATTACACAACCCAGGGCAACACGGGTTTAGAGCAGGTCGCTCCTGCCTGTCCCAGCTCCTGGACCAATATGACAGGGTCCTGGATGCTGTTGATGATAAACAAAATACAAATGTAGTATACACAGACTTTGCAAAAGCTTTCGACAAATGTGACCATGGCGTAATAGCACACAAAATTCGTGATAAAGGAATAACAGGAAAAGTTGATAGATGGATCAATAACTTCCTGACAAATAGAACACAAAGAGTAATAGTAAACAGAGTAAAGTCCCAGGCAGCCACGGTTTAAAGCTCTGTTCCATAAGGCACAGTACTCGCTCCCATTCTATTCCTCATCCTCATTTCTGACATAGACAGAGATGTAAGCCATAGCTCCGTGTCTTACTTTGCGGATGACACCCGGATTGCCATGGCAGTGACCTCCATTGACGACACTGCAAAACTCCAAGCGGACATCAACCAAATCTTCAAATGGGCCACTCAAAACAATATGAAGTTCAACGAGGAGAAAATTCAACTACTCAGATATGGAAAACTTGAGGAAATAAAAAATGTATCAAGGTATAAGACAAATTCTAACCATACAATAGAGCAAAAATTAAATGTGAAGGACTTGGGAGTAATAATGTCAAAGGATCTCGCCTTTAAAGACCACAACAATGTATCTACCTCATTGGCTAGGAAAATGGTAGAATGGATAATGAGAACCTTCAAAACTAGGGACGCCAAGCCCATGATGACACTCTTCAAATCACTTGTTCTCTGTAGGCTGGAATACTGCTGTACAATAACAGCCCCCTTCAAAGCTGGCGACATTGCAGACCTGGAGAGTGTACAAAGAACTTTCATAGCACACATAAGTACGATAAAGCATGCATCTAAATTACTGGGAACGGTTGAAGGTCCTTGATCTGTATTCCCTGGAACGCAGGCGAGAGAGATACGTGATAATATACACTTGGAAGGTCCTGGAGGGATTGGTACCAAACCTGCACACGAAAATCACTCCCTATGAAAGCAAAAGACTCGGCAGGAGATGCAACATTCCCCCGATGAAAAGCAGTGGCGCCACGAGTACACTGAGAGACAACACCATAAGTGTCCGGGGCAATAACAGCCTGGTTGATCAGGCCCTGATCCACCATGAGGCCTGGTCTCAGACCGAGCCGCGGGGGCGTTGACCCCCGAAACCCTCTCCAGGTAAACCTGAGTGGCAAGTTGCTCATCCACACATTCTGAGTGTCAAAGTAATTCCGGAAATACCCCCCCCCCACACGCGTTGTTCCCTGAGACGAAACTAACTTAAATGACAACATAACTGACGTAGGTGATAACGTAACTGACGTAGATGACGACGTAACTGACGTAGGTGACTACGTAACTTACGTAGGTGACAACATAACTGACGTAGATGACAACATAACTTACGTAGGTGACGCCGTAACTGACGTAGGTGACGACGTAACTGACGTAGGTGACGACGTAACTTACGTAGGTGACAACGTAAGTATGCAGGACGTACGAGAACAATTTCCTTCAAACAGAATTTTTTTTCCGAGTTATTGTCCAGAAACTGTCTTCAGAAATTATGTTTCTTCATGGCACTAAAATGGTCATTATTATTATTATTATTATTGTTGTTGTAGACTGCCTATGCTGCCTGTTAGTTTCATATCTCGCGGCACTACGGTGCTGCCCTCTTTAGGCCTGCTGAGGTCAATGAGACACTATGCCCACTCAGCCTCACTCACATAGCCTACTTCCTAGGACTAACATCCTACCCCACAGCGGTCTGGCTTTCGGGTCCCCTCACACTCTGCCCGTTGTGTACTCACTCCTTCGTCTAATAAAGCCAATCTAGTCTACGGTCGTATCTCTGCAACCTATGCTTTCCCTTCGGC
>WNWK01000706.1:185000-377500 GCA_009830355.1 Cherax destructor
GTGACGCATTCCGCGCTCTGAGACGCAAGTGTCAGAACTGTGTGACGCACTCCGCGCCTCTGAGACGCAAGTGTCAGAACTGTGTGACGCACTCCGCGCCTCTGAGACGCAAGTGTCAGAACTGTGTGACGCACTCCGCGCCTCTGAGACGCAAGTGTCAGAACTGTGTGACGACTCCGCGCCTCTGAGAGCAAGTGTCAGAACTGTGTGACGCATTCCGCGCTCTGAGACGCAAGTGTCAGAACTGTGTGACGCATTCCGCGTCTCTGAGACGCAAGTGTCAGAACTGTGTGACGCACTCCGCCATCTGAGCAATGCAACTCTTTCCCTTTCACTGTCTGAACGCAGTCAAACTTTGTGACGTCAACTCGCCTGAGACCAAGTGTGAACGTACACATTGGGCGCCAAGAGACGCAAGTGTCAGAACTGTGTGACACATTCGCGCTCGAGACGCAAGTGTCAGAACTGTGACATCCGCGTCCCTGAGAGCACAAGACGTGAGTCAACATGTGGAACATGGCGTACTCACACAATGTAGGAGCACAAGCGTGACCTCCACCGAACCAAGTGACGTCAGACTATGCGACAGGCTATGAGACGTGAACGTGACACAAGCAAAAACGTCACGAACATGAACACAGCTTGAGACACCAGGCAACAAGCGTGACGCAATCACAGCATATAAACAAGCCAAAGGACATAACACATAAACCTAGAGCACAAGACAGGAACATAAACTCACAGCATAGAACAGAGCACAAATGACGCACACATTAGAACACAGATGAGAACAGAGCAACAAGACGTAGAACAATAAAACAAGCGACATCACAACAGAGCAACAAGCAGTACAAAAGAACATACACGCAATAAACCAGAGCAACAAAGCAGAGCAATAAAACACAAGCAATAAACCAGAGCACAAAGCGACGTAACAATAAAACACAAGAACAATAAAACGACTGCAATAAACAGTAGTCAAAGGACAAACACGTCAATAACAGAGTACAAAACGAACAATAAAAAACAATAAAACAACAAAGCAGAACATAACACACATAACAGAGCAAGCTCCGAACTGCAATAAACGAACAATAAAACAATACGAGCATAAGTAGTATTAAAACAGAATAATGCAATGTAATAAAGTATTAAGAATCAATGAAATTTATTAGAAAAGTTGATTTAAATGTATAGAAAGTTGATGTTGTGTTGGAGAGTTGATTTGTGTTGGAGAGTTGATGTTGTGTTGGAGAGTTGATGTTGTGTTGGAGAGTTGATGTTGTGTTGGAGAGTTGATTTGTGTTGAAGTTGATGTTGTGTTGAGAGTTGATGTTGTGTTGGAGAGTTGATGTTGTGTTGGAGAGTTGATGTTGTGTTGGAGAGTTGATGTTGTGTTGGAGAGTTGATGTTGTGTTGGAGAGTTGATGTTGTGTTGGAGAGTTGATGTTGTGTTGGAGAGTTGATGTTGTGTTGGAGAGTTGATGTTGTGTTGGAGAGTTGATGTTGTGTTGGAGAGTTGATGTTGTGTTGGAGAGTTGATGTTGTGTTGGAGAGTTGATGTTGTGTTGGAGAGTTGATGTTGTGTTGGAGAGTTGATGTTGTGTTGGAGAGTTGATGTTGTGTTGGAGAGTTGATGTTGTGTTGGAGAGTTGATGTTGTGTTGGAGAGTTGATATGTGTGAAGTTGATGTTGTGTTGGAGAGTTGATGTTGGGAGAGTTGATGTTGTGTTGGAGGAGGAAGAGTTGATGTTGTGTTGGAGGAGGGAGAGTTGATGTTGTGTTGGAGGAGGGAGAGTTGATGTTGTGTTGGAGGAGGGAGAGTTGATGTTGTGTTGGAGGAGGGAGAGTTGATGTTATGTTGGAGGAGGGAGAGTTGATATTATGTTGGAGGAGGGAGAGTTGATGTTGTGTTGGAGGAGGGAGAGAGAGAGTTGACATTGTCTTGCTTCACTATCCTACTAGAATTCTATGACAAAATAAAATAATTCAAGTAAAAAATACAAGGACGCGTTGACTGCATTTTCTTGGACTTCAGGAGAGCATCTGACACTGTACCTCACCAGAATACACGCAGAGGGATACCTAACAAGGGGGAATACATGCAGAGGGATACCTAACAAGGGGAAATACACGCAGTGGGATACCTATGAAGGGGGAATACCCGCAGACGGATACCTATGAAAGGGGAATACACGCAGGGGGATACCTATGAAGGGGAATACACGCAGAGGGATACCTAACAAGAAGGAATATACGCAGGGGGATACCTAAGAAGGGGGAATACACGCAGAGGTTTCACGATGGGAAAGTGTAACAAGTGTGGTTTTTCAAGGGTCAGGTCTAAGATCCTTCTTTATTCTTAATATGCTAACTGTGGAGACTAGTGAGAGGATGCAGGTAGACCTGAGGATAGAGACAGGGTACCTGTAGACCTGAGGATAGAGACAGGGTACATGCAGACCTGAGGATAGAGACAGGGTACAGGTAGACCTGAGTATAGAGACAGGGTACAGGTAGACCTGAGTATAGAGACAGGGTACAGGTAGACCTGAGTATAGAGACAGGGTACAGGTATACCTGAGGATAGAGACATGGTACAGGTAGACCTGAGGATAGAGACAAGGTACGGGTAGACCTGAGGATAGAGACAAGGTACGGGTAGACCTGAGGATAGAGACAGGGTACAGGTAAATATGAGGGTGGAGATAGGGTACGTAGAGCTGAGGGTGGAGATAGGGTACGTAGACCTGAGGGTGGAGATAGGGTACGTAGAGCTGAGGGTGGAGATATTGTACGTAGACCTGAGGGTGGGGATAGGGTACGTAGAGCTGAGGGTGGAGATATTGTACGTAGACCTGAGGGTGGAGATAGGGTACGTAGACCTGAGGGTGGGGATAGGGTACGTAGAGCTGAGGATGGAGATAGGGTACGTAGACCTGAGGGTGACTGGAACAATACATAAATAACCCGCACATAGGAGGGAGGAGCTTACGACGACGTTTCGGTCCGACTTGGACCATTTACAAAGTCACACTAACAGAAAAGAGAGAAGGAGCCAGTATATATAGGCCAGCTGGCAGGGACGGGACGAGAGAGGTGGGAGTAGTGGTGGTAGTGGTAAGGCTGGTAGTGGTAGTAGCAGTGGTAATGTAAAGTAGGGAGAGTGGTTGGTGGGACAAGAATAGGAAGGGGGAGTGAAAGAAGGCAAAAGCGAAGGTAGGAGCCAAAGGTAGTAGGAAAGGAAGTAGTAGTAGTAGTGGGGTGAGTCAAAGGCCAAGAAAGAGGAGCACTGCAGGGGAGCTAAGGGGCCACAAGAGGTAAGACCAAAAACACAGGAAAGGGGGGCAAGTGAAGGACAGAATACCCAGGGCAGAAGGAAGGAAACTCAAAACAAGAAAAAAGGAAAAATAGGAAAGGAGAAGAAGTTGAGAGAGAGGAGAAAAAAGAATCAGGTTAAGTCACGTGTGTTCTGAAGGTTGGAGCATTTGACAATGTAATGGGAAAGGGAGGCGTCTACAAGGAAAGTTGTGTATAAGGGAGGATTCAACCAGAGGACAACTTTGACATTCGCCCTGGTCCAGTAGTTGTGAGACGCAGGAGCGACCTGCCCTAAACACAAGCTGCCCATGAAAGGCCGAAATTCATGAAAGGCCGAAATTCATGAAAGGCCGAAATTCACTCCCTCCCTCCCCCATGAAGCCGTCTGGCTTCACAAAGCCAGACGGCTTGACAAAGTTATATAAGCCAGAGGCTTGATAAAACCTAGAGTTTTTTCGGAAGTAAGCATCTTGGGTTATCCTAGGTAATTTTGCAGTGGGTGGCGATCTTGCTTCTTAGAACCCTTTCAAAAATTGTTATGGTGTGTGACGTTAGTGTTATCGGTCCGTAATTTTTTTGCAACTGCTTTACCGCCACCTTTGTGGAGTGGATCTATGTCTGTTGTTTTTAGTGAGTGTGGGATAACCCCTGTGTTCATGCTCCCTCTGCATAGAATACTTAAGACACGAGAAAGATGCTTACCTGGAGTCTACCTGGAGAGAATTCCAGGGGTCAACGCCCCCGCGGCCCGGTCCGTGACCAGGCCTCTTGTTGGACCAGAGTCTGATCAACCAGGCTGTTACTGCTGGCCGCACGCAGTCCAACGTACGAACCACAGCCCGGCTGATCAGGTACCGACTTGAGGTGCCTGTCCAGTGCCTGCTTGAAGACAGTTCTTGATCAACACAGAGTTCCACGAGTCTGGGCCTTTAAGAGAGCATTTAATGCTTTTTAAAAGTCTTGTGCTGTTAGGATAATAACAGAAATTCTTGAATTTGCCAAATTTTGAGTCTCGGTCATGAAAAAAATCATTTAGATTGTCGACCCTTAGTCTGATTAACGACTCACTTAACGCTGAGTCATATTTTGACTTCAGTATCTTACTCATTTCTTTGCTGTCATTTGTATTTCAGATATACTGGTCCCTCTTAGCAGCTCTGTGACTCTTCGTCTTAGCCCGGTATAGGGACCATCTCTTTCTACGTTACATCTCTTCTTTTTTTTTTCTTAAAGGAATGCGCCTTGAGCATACCTCAAGTGCCACAGAGTTAATTCTTTCTAGGCAAAGGTTCGGATTCGTTTTATTTAGGATATGTTCCCAGCTTGTTTCATTTAGGACATGGTTGACTTGATCCCACTGTATATTTTTGTTACGTCGGTCTGCGTGCGGCCAGCAGTAACTGCCTGGTTGATCAGACCCTGATCCACCATGAAGCCTGGTCACAGACCGGCCCACGGGGGCGTTAATCCCCGAAACCCTCTCCGGGTATACTCCAGGTAACTGACCACCTTATGCTGGTCACGAGCCCTGCCTATACATGTCTGAACCTCTGTTATGTTACGATCTGATTGTATTGTCTTTGGTACTGTTATATTTCGTACCAGGTCATCAGGGCCTGATTAACAAGGAATAAACAGAATGAACTAGATGAAATGGTAGAGGCAAACTCATTACACAGTTTTAAGAGTAGGTATGACAGGTGCCCGAGGCCAGAAACTAATAATGCCGGAGATTGTGGTATAAGCGGTGGAGCCAGGAGCCGAGACTCGACCCCTTCCCCCACGCAAGCACTTCTCGGTGAACACACACACACTTGTAACCAGGACCCCAGGCTGTTCTCTGGTACTTGTCACCAGGACCCCAGGCTGTTCTCTGGTACTTGTCACCAGGACCCCAGGCTGTGCTCTGGTACTTGTCACCAGGATCCCAGGCTGTGCTCTGGTACTTGTCACCAGGACCCCAGGCTGTTCTCTGGTACTTGTCACCAGGACCCCAGGCTGTGCTCTGGTACTTGTCACCAGGACCCCAGGCTGTTCTCTGGTACTTGTCACCAGGACCCCAGGCTGTGCTCTGGTACTTGTCACCAGGACCCCAGGCTGTGCTCTGGTACTTGTCACCAGGACCCCAGGCTGTGCTCTGTTACTTTTCACCAGGACCCCAGGCTGTGCTCTGGTACTTATCACCAGGACCCCAGGCTGTGCTCTGTTACTTTTCACCAGGACCCCAGGCTGTGCTCTAGTACTTGTCACCAGGACCCCAGGCTGTGCTCTGGTACTTTTCACCAGGACCCCAGGCTGTGGTCTGGCACTTGTCACCAGATCCCCAGGCTGTGGTCTGGTACTGGTCACCAGGACCCCAGGCTGTGGTATGGTACTTGTCACCAGGACCCCAGGCTGTGGTCTGGTACTTGTCACCAGATCCCCAGGCTGTGGTCTGGTACTTGTCACCAGGATCCCAGGCTGTGGTCTGGTACTTGTCACCAGGACCCCAGGCTGTGGTCTGGCACTTGTCACCAGATCCCCAGGCTGTGGTCTGGGACCCAGCTCAGACCTGGAAACTGTGTTCAACGAATTTATAGAAGATGACGACAGTGTCCAGTGTTGACACTACTCTCTCTCTCATCCGTATGCCATTCCACTGAACCCCAGACCTTGTTCCACTGAACCCCAGACCTTGTTCCACTGAACCCCAGACCTTGTTCCACTGAAACCCAGACCTTGTTCCACTGAACCCCAGACCTTGTTCCACTGAAACCCAGACCTTGTTCCACTGAACCCCAGACCTTGTTCCACTGAAACCCAGACCTTGTTCCACTGAAACCCAGACCTTGTTCCACTGAAACCCAGACCTTGTTCCACTGAAACCCAGACCTTGTTCCACTGAAACCCAGACCTTGTTCCACTGAACCCCAGACCTTGTTCCACTGAAACCCAGACCTTGTTCCACTGAACCCCAGACCTTGTTCCACTGAAACCCAGACCTTGTTCCACTGAAACCCAGACCTTGTTCCACTGAAACCAGACCTTGTTCCACTGAAACCCAGACCTTGTTCCACTGAAACCCAGACCTTGTTCCACTGAACCCCAGACCTTGTTCCACTGAAACCCAGACCTTGTTTCAGTGAACCCCCAGACCTTGTTCCACTGAAACCCAGACCTTGTTTCAGTGAACCCCCAGACCTTGTTCCACTGAAACCCAGACCTTGTTTCAGTGAACCCCAGACCTTGTTCCACTGAAACCCAGACCTTGTTTCAGTGAACCCCCAGACCTTGTTCCACTGAAACCCAGACCTTGTTTCAGTGAACCCCAGACCTTGTTCCACTGAAACCCAGACCTTGTTTCAGTGAACCCCAGACCGTGTTCCACTGAAACCCAGACCTTGTTTCAGTGAACCCCAAGACCTTGTTCCACTGAAACCCAGACTTTGTTTCAGTGAACCCCCAGACCTTGTTCCACTGAAACCCGGACCTTGTTTCAATGAACCTCCAGACCGTGTTCCACTGAAACCCAGACCTTGTTCCACTGAAACCCAGACCTTGTTTCAGTGAACCCCCAGACCTTGTTCCACTGAAACCCAGACCTTGTTTCAGTGAACCCCCAGACCTTGTTCCACTGAAACCCAGACCTTGTTTCAGTGAACCCCCAGACCTTGTTCCACTGAAACCCAGACCTTGTTTCAGTGAACCCCCAGACCTTGTTCCACTGAAACCCAGACCTTGTTTCAGTGAACCCCAGACCGTGTTCCACTGAAACCCAGACCTTGTTTCAGTGAACCCCAAGACCTTGTTCCACTGAAACCCAGACCTTGTTTCAGTGAACCCCCAGACCTTGTTCCACTGAAACCCGGACCTTGTTTCAATGAACCTCCAGACCGTGTTCCACTGAAACCCAGACCTTGTTCCACTGAAACCCAGACCTTGTTCCACTGAAACCTAGAACTTTTTCAGTGAACCCCTAGACCTTGTTCCACTGAAACCCAGAACTTGTTTCAGTGAACCCCCCGACCTTGTTCCACTGAAACCCAGACCTTGTTTCAGTGAACCCCCAGACCTTGTTCCACTGAAACCCAGACCTTGTTTCAGTGAACCCCCAGACCTTGTTCCACTGAAACCCAGACCTTGTTTCAGTGAACACCCAGACCTTGTTCCACTGAAACCCAGACCTTGTTTCAGTGAACCCCAGACCTTGTTCCACTGAAACCCAGACCTTGTTTCAGTGAACCTCTAGACCTTGTTCCACTGAAACCCAGACCTTGTTTCAGTGAACCCCCAGACCTTGTTCCACTGAAACCCAGACTTTGTTTCAGTGAACCCCCAGACCTTGTTCCACTGAAACCCAGACCTTGTTTCAGTGAACCCCCAGACCTTGTTCCACTGAAACCCGGACCTTGTTTCAATGAACCTCCAGACCGTGTTCCACTGAAACACAGACCTTGTTCCACTGAAACACAGACCTTGTTTCAGTGAAACCCAGAGACCTTGTTCCACTGAAACCCAGACCTTGTTCCACTGAAACCCAGACCTTGTTTCAGTGAACCCTAGACCTTGTTTCAATGAACCCCAGACCTTGTCCCACTGAAACCCAGACTTTGTTCCACTGAAACCCAGACCTTGTTTCAATGAACCCCAGACCTTGTCCCACTGAAACCCAGACCTTGTTTCAGTGAACCCCAGACCTTGTTCCACTGAACCCCAGACTTTGTTTCAGTGAACCCCAGACCTTGTTCCACTGATACCCAGACCTTGTTCCACTGAAACCAAGACCTTGTTTCAGTGAACCCAAGACCTTGTTTCAGTGAACCCCAGACCTTGTTCCACTGAAACCCAGACCTTGTTTCAATGAACCCCAGACCTTGTTCCCCTGAACCCCAGACCTTGTTCCACTGAAACCAAGACCTTGTTTCAGTGAACCCCAGACCTTGTTTCAGTGAACCCCAGACCTTGTTCCACTGAACAAGGACCTTGTTCCAGTGAACACCAGACCTTGTTCCAGTGAACCAGGACCTTGTTCCAGTGAGCCAGGACCTTGTTCCAGTGAACCCCAGACCTTGTTCCAGTGAACCAGGACCTTGTTCTACTGAACCCCAGACCTTGTTCCACTGAACAAGGACCTTGTTCCACTGAACCCCAGACCATGTTCCAGTGAACCCCAGACCTTGTTCCACTGAACCCCAGACCTTGTTCCAGTGAACCCCAAAATTGTTCCAGTGAGCCCCAGACCTTGTTCCAGTGAACCCCAAAATTGTTCCAGTGAACCCCAAAATTGTTCCAGTGAACCCCAGAATTGTTCCAGTGAACCCCAGACCTTGTTCAGTAAACCCCAGACATTGTTCCAATGAACCCCAGACCTTGTTCAGTGAACCCCAGACTATGTTCCAGTGAACCTTAGAATTGTTCCAGTGAACCCCAGATCTTTTTCCAGTGAACCCCAAACCTTGTTCCAGTGAACCCCAAAATTGTTCCAGGTAACCATAGACCTTGTTCCAGTGAACCCCAGAATTGTTCCAGTGAACCCCAGACCTTGTTCAATGAACTCCAGACCATGTTTCAGTGAACCCCAGACCTTGTTCCAGTGAACCCCAGACCTTGTTCAGTGAACCCCAGACCATGTTTCAGTGAACCTAGAATTGTTCAAGTGAACCCCAGACCTTGTTTCAGTGAACCCTAGAATTGTTCAAGTGAACCCCAGACCTTGTTTCAGTGAACACTAGAATTGTTCAAGTGAACCCCAGACCTTGTTCAGTGAACCCCAGACCATGTTTTAGTGAACCCTAGAATTGTTCAAGTGAACCCCAGACCTTGTTCAGTGAACCCCAGACCATGTTTCAGTGAACCCTAGAATTGTTCAAGTGAACCCAAGACCGTGTTTCAGTGAACCCCAGACCTTGTTCCAGTGAACCCCAAACCTTGTTCAGTGAAACCAAGACCTTGTTCCAGTGAACCCCACAATTGTTCCAGTGAACCCCAGATCTTGTTCAAGTGAACCCCAGACATTGTTCCAGTGAACTCCAGACTTTGTTCTAGTGAACCCCAAAATTGTTCCAGTGAACTCCAGACCTTGTTCAGTGAACCCCAGACTTTGTTCAGTGAACCCCAGACTTTGTTCAGTGAACCCCAGACTTTGATCAGTGAACCCAAGACCTTATTCCAGTGAACCCCAGACCTTGTTCAGTAAACCCCAGACCTTGTTCAGTAAACCCCAGACTTTGTTCCAGTGAACCACAGACCTTGTTCCAGTGAACCCCATAATTGTTCCAGTGAACCCCAGACTTTGTTCCAGTGAACCCCATAATTGTTCCAGTGAACCCCAGACCTTGTTCCAGTGAACCCCATAATTGTTCCAGTGAACCCCAGACCTTGTTCCAGTGAACCCGGGCCCGTTGTTCCACCAGACCCGTCTGGGTTTAGCGAACTCTATGATGAGAAGGAAGAGAGGGAAGGAGGGAGAGAGTGAATGGGGTGAGGGAGGCTAGGGGGAGGGAGGGAGGGAGGCTAGAGAGAGGGAGGATAGCGACGTGTGGCACCCTGGCTGGCACCAGTGCCAGCCAGGTGAGGGAGAGAGAGAGTCACAGCATCATCAGGTGGTTGAAGGTGGTGGCCACGTACACACCTGCACGCGGCGCGCTCCCATACACACCTGCTCTCTCCTCCCCCCCTCCACCTCCACACCTGCACCACCAGCAGCAGCACCTGCAGGTAGGTCTAGCTCACCTCCCTCTCCACACCTGCACCACCTCCACACCTGCAGGGAGGTCTCACCCCTCTTCCTTCCCTTCGACCTCTACACCTGCACCACAACTACCTGTATCACCTGCACCAACTGTACCAGCTGCACCACCAGCTGGTGCGACTGACCCCCCCTGCCACCGCCTCCCAGGCTACACCTCCAGTAATAAAGAGGAGGGGGTGAAGCAGCTCTTCCCCTTCCCCTCCCCTCCCATCCCCTCACTCCCTCCCCTTCCCTTCCCTCCCTTCCTCACCTTCCACCCCTCCTGTTCCATCGTTACTTCCCTTCACTCACATTACCCTTACCACCACCTCTTCCTTACCACCCACCACCCCTTCCTTACCACCCACCACCCCTTCCTTACCACCCACCACCCCTTCCTTACCACCCACCATCTCTTCCTTACCACCCACCACCCCTTCCTTACCACCCACCACCCCTTCCTTACCACCCACCATCTCTTCCTTACCACCCACCACCCATTCCTTACCACCCACCACCCCTTCCTTACCACACACCACCCTTCCTTACCACCCACCACCTCTTCCTTACCACTCACCACCCCTTCTTTACCACCCACCACCCTTCCTTACCACCCACCACCTCTTCCTTACCACCCACCACCCATTCCTTACCACCCACCACCCCTTCCTTACCACCCACCACCCTTCCTTTCCACCCACCACCTCTTCCTTACCACTCACCACCCCTTCTTTACCACCCACCACCCTTCCTTACCACCCACCACCATTCCTTACCACCCATAACCCATTCCTTACCACCCACCATCTCTTCCTTACCTCCCACCACCCTTCCATACCATCCACCACCCCTTCCTTACCACCCACCACCCTTCCTTACCACCCACCACCTCTTCCTTACCACCCACCACCCCTTCCTTACCACCCACCATCTCTTCCTTACCACCCACCACCCATTCCTTACCACTCACCACCCCTTCCTTACCACCCACCACCCCTTCCTTACCACTCACCACCCTTCCTTACCACCCACCACCCATTCCTTACCACCCACCACCCCTTCCTTACCACCCACCACCCTTCCTTACCACCCACCATATCTTCCTTACCACCCACCACCCCTTCCTTACCACTCACCACCCTTCCTTACCACCCACCACCCATTCCTTACCACCCACCACCCCTTCCTTACCACCCACCAACCCTTCCTTACCACCCACCAACCCTTCCTTACCACCCACCACCCCTTCCTACCACCCACCACCCTTCCTCACCACCCACCATCTCTTCCTTACTACCCACCATCCCTTCCTTACTACCCACCACCCATTCCTTACTACCCACCACCCCTTCCTTACCACCCACCACCTCTTCTTTACCACCCACCACCCCTTCCTTACTGCTCACCATCTTACTTACCACCCACCACCCCTTCCTTACCACCCACCACCTCTTCCTTACCACCCACCACCCCTTCCTTGTCTTCGACCACCCCTTCTTTACCACCCTCCACCCTCCCCTTCCTTCACTTCTATCACCGACTCCTTTACTTCCACCACCCCTTCCTTCCTCCAACACCCCTTCCTTCCCTCCAACACCCTTCCTTCCCTCCAACACCCCTTCCTTCACTTCCACCACCCCTTCTTTCACTTCCACCACCTCTTCCTTCACTTCCACCACCTCTTCCTTCACTTCCACCACCTCTTCCTTCACTTCCACTACCCCTTCCTTCACTTCCACTACCCCTTCCTTCACCCCTTCCTTCACTTCCACCACCTCTTCCTTCACTTCCACTACCCCTTCCTTCACTTCCATCACCCCTTCTTTCACTTCCACCACCCCTTTCTTCACTTCCACTACCACTTCCTTCACTTCCACCACCCCTTCCTTCACTTCCACTACCACTTCCTTCACTTCCACCACCCCTTCCTTCACTTACACTACCCCTTCCTTCACTTACACCACCCTTCCTTCACTTCCATCACCCCTTCCTTCACTTCCACTACCACTTCCTTCACTTCCACCACCCCTTCCTTCACTTCCACTACCACCTTCACTTCCACCACCCCTTCCTTCACTTCCACTACCACTTCCTTCACTTCCACCACCCCTTCCTTCACTTACACCACCTCTTCCTTCACTTACACTACCCCTTCCTTCACTTACACCACCTCTTCCTTCACTTACACTACCCTTTCCTTCACTTACACTACCCCTTCCTTCACTTACACTACCCCTTCCTTCACTTCCACTACCACTTCCTTCACTTACACTACCCCTTCCTTCACTTACACCACCTCTTCCTTCACTTACACTACCCCTTCCTTCACTTACACCACCTCTTCCTTCACTTACACTACCCCTTCCTTCACTTAAACTACCCCTTCCTTCACTTACACTACCCCTTCCTTCACTTACACTACCCCTTCCTTCACTTACACCACCTCTTCCTTCACTTACACTACCCCTTCCTTTACTTCCACCACCCCTTCCTTCACTTACACTACCCCTTCCTTCACTTACAACACCCCTTCCTTCACTTACAACACCCCTTCCTTCACTTACAACACCCCTTCCTTCACTTACACCACCTCTTCCTTCACTTACACCACCTCTTCCTTCACTTACACCACCTCTTCCTTCACTTACACCACTCCTTCCTTCACGTACACCACCCCTTCCTTCACGTACACCACCCCTTCCTTCACTCCACCACTATTCCAGAGTCTTATTAACAGTGGTGTCACAATTAGTGTTACCAATGGTATCACCAGTGGTGTTCCTATTGATGTTCCCATTGGTGTCCCCAATGGTTTCACTAGTGGTGTCATCAATTGTGTCTCCAGTGATGTCACCAATGGTGTCCCCAGTGGTGTTCCCAGAGGTGTCACCAGTGGTGTCACCAGTGGTGTCACCAGTGGTGTCGTCAGTCGGTGTTACCAGTGGTGTCAACATTGGTGTTCCCAGTGGTGTCGTCAGTCGGTGTTACCAGTGGTGTCAACATTGGTGTTCCCAGTGGTATCACCAGTGATGTCACCAGTGGTGTCACCAGTGGTGTCACCAGTGGTGTCACCAGTGGTGTCACCAGTGGTGTCACCAGTGGTGTTCCTAGTGATGTTCTCAGTGGTGTCTTCAATGGTGTCACCAGTTGTCTCAAATGGTGTCACCAGTTGTGTCAACATTGGAGTCCCCGGCGGTGTCACCGATGGTTTTCCAATGGTGTCACCAGTGGTGCTCCAAGTGCTGTCCCCAGTGGTGTTCCCAGTGGTGTTTCTATTGGTGTCCCCAGTGGTGTCCCCAGTGATATCCCCAGTGCTGTCAACAGTGTTCCACGAGTGGTGTTCCCAGTGCTATCCCCAGTGGTGTTCCCAGTGGTGTCCCCATTGGTGTCCCCAGTGGTGTTCCCAGTGGTGTCCCAGTGGTGTTCCCAGTGGTGTCCAGAGTGGTGTCACCAGTGGTGTCACCAGTGGTTTCCCCAGTGGTATCTCCAGTGGTGTTCGAAGTGGTGTCACCAGTTGTGTCACCAGTGGTGTTCCAAGTGGTGTCCCCAGTGGTGTCACCAGTGGTGTCACCAGTGGTTTCCCCAGTGGTGTGCCCAGTGGTGTCACCAGTGGTGTTCGAAGTGGTGTCACCATCTGTGTCACCAGTGGTGTCACCAGTGGTGTCAACAGTGGTGTCAACAGTGGTGTCCCCAGTGGTGTCACCAGTGGTGTTCGAAGTGGTGTCACCAGTGGTGTCACCAGTGGTGTCAACAGTGTTGTCAACCGTGGTGTCAACAGTGGTGTCAACAGTGGTGTCAACAGTGGTGTCACCAGTGGTGTTCACAGTCGTGTTCCTAGTGGTGCCCCCAGTGGCGTTCCAAGTGGTATCGCCAGTGGTGTCCCAATCTATGTTAACAACAGCAGTGACAACAAAAAGAGCAAAATTATCTGAAGAACAGCAGAAACAACAGCAGGAACAACAGCAGGAACAACAGCAGGAACAACAGCAGGAACAACAGCAGGAACAACAGAAACAGTAACAGACACAGTCGTCGCAACATCAGTAAGAATTGCAGCAGCAGCAACACTAGTCTTAACAGCAGCTCTGCGAAAACATAATTACCAACAGCAGCAGCATCAACAGCAGCAGCAGCATTAGCAGCAGCAGCATCAACAGCAGCAGCATCAACAGCAGCAGCAGCATTAACAGCAGCAGCATCAAGAGCAGCAGCAGCATTAACAGCAGCAGCATCAACAGCAGCAGCATCAACAGCAACAGCATCAACAGCAGGTTCAGCATCAACAGCAGCAACATCAACAGCAGCAGCATCAACAGCAACAGCATCAACAGCAGCAGCAGCATCAACAGCAGCAACATCAACAGCAGCAGCATCAACAACAGCATCAACAGCAGCAGCGTCAACAACAGCATCAAAAGCAGCAGCATCAACAGCAACAGCATCAGCAACAACAGCAGCAGCATCAACAGCAGCAGCATCAACAGCAGCAACATCAACAGCAGCAGCATCAACAGCAACAGCATCAACAGCAACAGCATCAACAGCAGCAGCAGCAGCATCAACAGCAGCAGCATCAACAACAGCAGCATCAACAACACCAGCATCAACAACAGCAGCATCAACAGCAACAGCATCAACAGCAGCATCAGAAGCAGCAGCATCAACAGCAGCAGCATCAACAGCAGCAGCATCAACAGCAGCAGCATTAACAGCAGCAGCATCAACAGCAGCAGCATCAACAGCAGCAGCATCAACAGCAGCAGCATTAACAGCAGCAGCATCAACAGCAGCAGCATCAACAGCAGCAGCATCAACAGCAGCAGCATCAACAGCAGCAGCATCAACAGCAGCAGCATCAACAGCAGCAGCAGCAGCAGCAGCATCAACAGCAGCAGCATCAACAGCAGCAGCATCAACAGCAACAGCATCAACAGCAGCAGCATCAACAGCAGCAGCATCAGCAGCAGCAGCGTCAACAGCAGCAGCAGCAGCAGCATCAACAGCAACAGCATCAACAGCAACAGCATCAACAGCAGCAGCATCAACAGCAGCAGCATCAACAACAGCAGCATCAACAACAGCAGCATCAACAACAGCAGCATCAACAGCAACAGCATCAACAGCAGCATCAGCAGCAGCAGCATCAACAGCAGCAGCATCAACAGCAGCAGCATCAACAGCAGCAGCATCAACAGTAGCAGTGAGGGGAAATCAAAGGGTGTGCGTGGGCAGAGTAAAGCAGAACAGTGCTATGCTACAACTGCGGCAACAACAACAACAACAACAGCAGCAACAACAACAAGAGCAAAAACAGGAACAGCAAAAGAAAGCAAAAACAACATAAAAAATCAACAACAACAACATCAAAAAACAAAAACAGCAGCAACAACAGCAAAAACAATAACAACAACAGCAATAGTGGTGATAGTGGTGGTGATGATGGCAGTAGTGGTGGTGGTAGTGGTGGTGGTGATGATGGCAGTAGTGGTGGTGGTGGTGGTAGTGGTGGTGGTAGTGGTGGTGATGATGGCAGTAGTGGTGGTGGTAGTGGTGGTGGTAGTGGTGATGATGATGGCAGTAGTGGTGGTGGTGATGATGGCAGTAGTGGTGGTGGTGGTGGTAGTTGTGGTGATGATGGCAGTAGTGGTGGTGGTGATGGTAGTGGTGGTGATGATTGCAGTAGTGGTGGTGATGACGGCAGTAGTGGTGGTGGTGGTGGTAGTGGTGGTGGTAGTGGTGGTGGTGGTGATGGCAGTAGTGGAGGTGGTGGTAGTGATGGTGGTGATGGCAGTAGTGGTGGTGGTAGTGGTGGTGGTGATGGCAGTAGTGGTGGTGGTGGTGGTGGTGGTGAAGGCAGTAGTGGTGGCGGTGGTGGTAGTGGTGGTGGTGATGCCAGTAGTGGTAATGATGGTAGTAGTGGTGGTGGTGATGGTAGTAGTCGTGGTTGTGATAGTAGTGGTGGTGGTGATGGTAGTGGTGGTGGTGGTGGTGATGGTAGTAGTGGTGGTGGTGGTGATGGTAGTAGTAGTGGTGATAGTTGTAGTGATGGTGGTAATGATGGTAGTAGTGGTGGTGGTGGTGATGATAGTAGTGGTGGTTGTGGTGGTGATGGCTGTAATAGTGGTGGTGGTGGTGTTGATGGTAGCAGTGGTGGTGGTGGTGATGGTAGTAGTGATGGTGGTGGTGATAGTAGTGACAGTGGTGGTGGTGATAGTGGTGGTGGTGGTGATAGGGGTGGTAATGGTGGTAGCATTCGTAGTAATGATGGTCAAAATAGTGGTGGTAGTTGCAGTAGTGGTGATTTTGGTGGTGGTGTTATCATGGGGGGATTGGGATGATGGTTGTTATCATAGTGGGGGTTGTGGTTATTATAGTTGGGGTTGTGATGGTGGTGTTATTATATTGGGGATGTGTTGGTAGTATTATCATGGTGGGGTTGTGATGGTGGTGTTATGATGGTGGGGTTGTGATGGTGGTGTTATCAAGGTGGGGGTTGTGATGGTGGTGTTATGATGGTGGGGTTGTGATGGTGGTGTTATCAAGGTGGGGGTTGTGATGGTGTTATCATGGTGGGGTTTTGATGGTGGTGTTATCATGGTGGGGGTTGTGATGGTGGTGTTATCATGGTGGGGTTGTGATGGTGGTGTTATCATGGTGGGGTTGTGATGCTGGTGTTATCATGGTGGGGTTGTGATGATAGTGCTATCATGGTGGGGGTTGTGATGGTGGTGTAATCATGGTGGGTTTGTGATGGTAGTGTTATCATGGTGATAGTTGTGGTGGTGGTTGTGGTGATAGCTGTGGTGGTTGTTGTGGTGATAGTTGTGGTGATAGCTGTGGTGATGGTTGTGGTGATAGTTGTGGTGATGGTTGTGGCGATGGTTGTGATGATAGTTGTGGTTATGGTTGTGGTGATATTTGTGGTGATATTTGTGGTGATAGTTGTGGTGATAGCTGTGGTTATGGTTGTGGTGATAGTTGTGGTGATAGTTGTGGTGATGGTTGTGGCGATAGGTGTGGTGATGGTTGTGGTGATAGTTGTGGTTATAGTTGTGGTGATAGTTGTAGTGATAGTTGTGGTGATGGTTGTGGTGATAGTTGTGGTGATAGTTGTAGTGATAGTTGTGGTGATGGTTGTGGTGATAGTTGTGGTGATAGTTGTGGTGATAGTTGTGGTGATAGTTGTGGTGATAGTTGTGGTGATGGTTGTGGTGATGGTTGTGGTGGTGGTTGTGGTGATAGTTGTGGTGATAGTTGTGATGGTTGTGGTGATAGTAGTGATGGTTGTGGTAATTGTTGTGGTGGTGGTTGTGGTGATAGTTGTGGTGATGGTTGTGGTGATAGTTGTGGTGATAGTAGTGATGGTTGTGATTGTTGTGGTGGTGGTTGTGGTGATAGTTGTGGTGATGGTTGTGGTGATAGTTGTGATGGTTGTGGTGATAGTTGTGGTGGTGGTTGTGGTAATGGTTGTGGTGATGGTTATGATGATAGTTGTGGTGATGATTATGGTGATAGTTGTGGTTGTGGTGATAGTTGTGGTGGTGGTTGTGGTGATAGGTGGTACAAGTGTTCCTTCTTCCCTCTGTGTATTATGTGGTTAAGACAGATTTATAGTCACAATAATTTCCCTCGGTCTATTAAAAACATTCATTATCCTGGAACATGTCCATCGCAGGTGTTAGAAACGACCACTAAGTCGTCCAGTCCTGTAGTTACTGCGTGTTAAATGTTGGAATCTAGCAGGGACATTATGTATGCCAAATGGAGTAACTATGTTGATAGTTTCCTCCTGGGGTAACGAGAGTTGAAATCTCCTTCGATCTATCACATAATGGTACTGATTGTAACCTTAAAGCAAGTCGAACTAGGAGACATACTAAGCTTGAAGAAAATAGTCAATCATGTTTTGTCCATGTGAGGTAGTGGTCAAGCGTCAGGGATGGCGATCTTGTTCATTGTCATGGTATCTTCATCAACATGCCAGGTGAAGTCCATGGACTAGATATTTCTTTTATTTCGCCATATTCCAAGACGAAGTTTATTTCTTGTTGCATTAACTTCAATTTCTACAGAAGCACTCTGTAAGGAGATAATTTAATCGGGTTGGCTTTTCCCTACATCTACATTGCGTACTCCCACACTGCATCATGGAGGACTCCGGGAAGATGTTCACATACTGATGAAGCAATGTATATCATTCACTAGAACCTGAGGGGTAGCAGCTATTTAAGGTTGTGGATCTTCTAGCATCTGACATCTGGGGAGTCGCTTCCATTCCACTGGCTTCTTGCAGATCGTCTGGCTCAAGTATAAAGTCTGTGGAAGCAGTAGTAAATACAGAGTTTGTGGGCAACTGAGGTTCAAAATATCATTTGATCTGATCTATGTAGTATAACTTACCACCAGAAAATCTATCAATAGGACCCACTGTTTAATTATGGTCCGGCTTCCATCACCTTCACAGCCCTGATAAAACGTACATCCAAGCTGTTGCCAGAGCCTCACCACCATCGCTGTCTCCTGGTTGCAAAGAGCAAAAAAAAAAATTTAACATGACATATTTCATATTCTCTTCTTGAGCTTCAAGTCTTTCTTTTGATATATGTCGTATCACCAGGAGTCTTAGTCTGAGATGTTGATCTGAATTACCTTTAACCTCACCCTTTAGCCAGATTTTCTTTATCCTCATTAATGGACGTTTCATAACGGTTTAACACAAACTCAGAAAATTTGAGACTCGTGACTTCCTCCGCTGCTTCGTGTACACCAGCGGCATCGGCGGCAACACCTGCAGTAGCGGCAGCAGCGGCAGCGGCGGCAGATTTTTATCCCCAAACATGGGAAAACTAACAGAGTACACATCATTGTTTTCAAATGTCTAATAGAAGCTTCTAAGTGAAGCAGGTGGGTGAGGATGACAGGAAGCTCAGAAGTCTCGTTTAATTCCCAGTCTACTTGAAAACCTTAAATGATTTTGCTCTGGGAACTTGAACCTTAGTTGTTCTTAACTGACTTTGCCATACCGCCAACATTTGCGACATTGTTGGAGTTTTGGTTTGAGTTCCTTCACCATCAGGCATTGACCTGTCATGGCTACAGAGGGACTAAGGTCATGGTCCTCGCCAAGGTCTTGAATATAACGCGTCGGTTTTACGACTCTGACCGCGGGTTCAAGCCCCGCCCGTGGTATGGTTTGTCTGCAATTATGTCACTACGATTTCGTGAGTCTTGGATACAGCTTTAGTGTTGATGGTCCTTCGCGGTATTACTTATGGATGATTTACAAAAAACACGTAAGCAAACACTAGGACATATTTATCAGAAGACGTTTCGGTCCTGGGACCTTGATCACTTCTAACATGCAGAGGTTGAAAGACATTATATGTAAGCGGAAAGTGAGGTGATTCCTTCACGAATTGTATAGCCGTGGCCAGCTGCTGCTGCTGCTGCTGCTGCCAAACAACCCAGAGTTTTCCATGGACATTACCCGTGTTATGACTGAAACTGGAACCAGTTTAGGTATTGAGCTATTTTGTATCAACTATATGATCACGCATGAACAGTTTCCCTGACACTCCTACATTTAAATACCCCTTTAATACTTGGAATAGATAAATATCCTACGTAGTGGCACATAAATTACTGCACCACCATGCGCCATAATAACACATTCTGGTTGAGACAGCAAAGAATAACATATAGTAGACTTCGTGAAGGCAGTAGCCGTCACATGCATAGCCATTTCTTTTAATGCGCGGGTGTTAGCAAGAGGTGTGGGGTTAAAAGATAAAGAATCTAAAACAAAGTGGGAGTTGCCACAGTTGCTGTTTGCTGACGACACTGTGCTTTTGGGAGATTCTGAAGAGAAGTTGCAGAGAAAGAAAGGAGTCATTCACTTTTCAACTTCGTCATGGGACACGGAGATATCCACTACATCTTAAATGTATCATTTGAATTTCTTCTGTTTGACTTACCATTACCTAAGAATTGTTTTGGTAATTTAAAACTGCGATCATATGCCCTATTTTGTTGCAAATATCGTTATTTCAAAAATTAAAATGTTTTATATTTGAAATTTATGTTTTAATGTTTCTTGAAAAAGAAGAAGTGATATTTGGTTATGTCTAATATCACCAGATAAATGTTCTCACTGATAACTACTGTCTCCAGTGAAGACTATAATGGACACACTGGCCGTGAGCAGAATCAAAATTATTCACTCTCTCAAATGCCCATTTAATTTAGAGGCGAGTGAGTTCCCCTGTCTCCTAATATAATGTTTATTTTCCCCTATGATCTACCTTGTCCCAGACCTGGAGAGGTCTGAACAAAGATTAAACCTCTCCAGCAAAATTGTCCTCAAAGATTTATTAAGTTAGATTTATTAAGGTAGATTATGAGGGGAAAATAATATATTATTAGAAGATACGGGAACTGATGTGCCCCTTAAAACGGTCTACTAGTTTAGCTGCTGTAACTATTAATTAGAGAGGCAAGCGTATGATCCCAAGATAGGTACCAACATCTGGACTAACACATTCAAGAAAGTCGCCCAGTAACACCAACTACGAAGGATCGTTAAAGTTAGCGACTCCCGCTGCTTCATACCACGCTGCAGATACCCTCGTTTGCTCCCGAGCAAAATCCACGAGCGTTTGTCCATGTCGAGGCTTATTCAACTTGACCTCAAGTTGGTGATTTAACCACATTATAATTCACATAATCCTCGTCAGGCAAGCAAGCCGTGCACTCCCGTGCTGTGTCCAGCGAGGCTGTGTCTCCAAGATGACCCACCTCGACACCGCAATCTGTATTTCCAAACAATGTGAAAACAAAATTCTCCGGCTGGACTTCACTAAAACGCGTTACTGCGCTACTGACTTTTGCAAACTAAACGACTCAACACTGTTGCGACGATGTTTTTTCTCCTCTCTATTATTCTCTTCTTCAGGGACAGCACGTTGCTCTCCAGACTGTTAGGTTAGGTAAGATTGGTCAGGAAACAGGACAAGTGTTTCCTGACGCGGATCTTAATTATAAGATGACCCTCCACTGGTCACCCTATTTCCTTCTACCCCTCTCTGCCTTCTTCTCTTCCTCCTTTTCTTCCACCCTCTTTCCCACCCTCCTTCCCTTCGTTCCTCCTTCACTCTCTCCCTCTTCCTCCTCTCTCTCCTCTCCCTCTCTCTCTCTCTCTCTCTCTCTCTCTCTCTCTCTCTCTCTCTCTACAACCACAACAACCAGCTACAACTACAACAACTAGCTACAACCACAACAACTAGCTACAACCACAACAACTAGCTACAAGTAGCTTAGTAACGCATTCGGGGTCAAACGCTAAACCCTCAGGGGTTGTGCTGCTACCGAGAGAATGGAGAGGCAATGAGGCTTGATCCAAGGAAGAGAAAGTCATGCCCGGTGCCCTGGATGAAGAGCCCTTCACCACCGACACGGAGGAGCCTCCCTGATTTGTCGAAAGAAATTTAAGATCGATGTTTCGGCTCCCTCCTTGACCGTCGTTAAGACGTTTCGGCTTCCTCCTTGACCGTCGTTAAGATGTTTCGGCTTCCTCCTTGACCGTCGTTAAGACGTTTCGGCTTCCTCCTTGACCGTCGTTAAGACGTTTCGGCTTCCTCCTTGACCGTCGTTAAGACGTTTCGGCTCCCTCCTTGACCGTCGTTAAGACGTTTCGGCTTCCTCCTTGACCGTCGTTAAGACGTTTCGGCTCCCTCCTTGACCGTCGTTAAGACGTTTCGGCTCCCTCCTTGACCGTCGTTAAGATGTTTCGGCTCCCTCCTTGACCGTCGTTAAGACGTTTCGGCTCCCTCCTTGACCGTCGTTAAGACGTTTCGGCTCACTCCTTGACCGTCGTTAAGACGTTTCGGCTCCCTCCTTGACCGTCGTTAAGACGTTTCGGCTCCCTCCTTGACCGTCGTTAAGACGTTTCGGCTCCCTCATTGACCGTCGTTAACTCCAAACTATTTTTTTTTTATCATTATTTTTCAAAATTGAGAATTATAACTAAACTGTTACACTTCAATAACAACTTTGTTATATTAGTGAGCATCAAGAATTTTCAAATGGGAATCAGACTTTCATTTTTAATAATGGTAGATGTCAGTATCTTCCAATAATAACAAGTTAAAGCTGTTATGGTAATAATGTATGTGGGTATGTTGGTTACTGTGTTAGTATGTGGGTATGTTGGTTACTGTGTTAGTATGTGGGTATGTTTGTTACTGTGTTAGTATGTGGGTATGTTGGTTACTGCGTTAGTATGTGGGTATGTTGGTTACTGTGTTAGTATGTGGGTATGTTGGTTACTGTGTTAGTATGTGGGTATGTTGGTTACTGTGTTAGTATGTGGGTATGTTGGTTACTGTGTTAGTATGTGGGCATGTTGGTTACTGTGTTAGTATGTGGGTATGTTGGTTACTGCGTAAGTATGTGGGTATGTTGGTTACTGTGTTAGTATGTGGGTATGTTGGTTACTGCGTTAGTATGTGGGTATGTTGGTTTCTGTGTTAGTATGTGGGTATGTTGGTTACTGTGTTAGTATGTGGGTATGTTGGTTACTGTGTTAGTATGTGGGAATGTTGGTTACTGTGTTAGTATGTGGGTTATGTTGCTTACTGTGTTATTATGTGGGTATGTTGCTTACTGTGTTAGTATGTGGGTATGTTGGTTACTGTGTTAGTATGTGGGTATGTTGGTTACTGTGTTAGCATGTGGGTATGTTGGTTACTGTGTTAGTATGTGGGTATGTTGGTTACTGTGTTAGTATATGGGCATGTTGGTTACTGTGTTAGTATGTGGGTATGTTGGTTACTGCGTTAGTATGTGGGTATGTTGGTTACTGTGTTAGTATGTGGGTATGTTGGTTACTGCGTTAGTATGTGGGTATGTTGGTTTCTGTGTTAGTATGTGGGTATGTTGGTTACTGTGTTAGTATGTGGGTATGTTGGTTACTGTGTTAGTATGTGGGAATGTTGGTTACTGTGTTAGTATGTGGGTTATGTTGCTTACTGTGTTAGTATGTGGGTATGTTGCTTACTGTGTTAGTATGTGGGTATGTTGCTTACTGTGTTAGTATGTGGGTTATGTTGAAGAAGCTGCTATGTGAACTCGATACCTCAAAAGCGGTGGGACCTGACAACATTTCTCCGTGGGTCCTTAGAGAGGGAGCAGAGATGTTAAGTGCGCCACTAACAAAAATCTTCAACACATCCATTGAAACTGGACAACTACCTGAGGTGTGGAAGATGGCAAATGTAGTCCCAATTTTTAAGAAAGGAGACAGACACGAGGCATTAAACTACAGACCTGTGTCACTGACGTGTATAGTATGCAAAGTCATGGAGAAGATCATCAGGAGGAGAGTGGTGGAGCACCTTGAAAGACACAAGCTTATAAACGACAACCAGCACGGTTTCAGGGAAGAAAAATCCTGTGTCACAAACCTACTGGAGTTTTATGACAAGGTAACAGAAGTAAGACACGAGAGAGAGGGGTGGATAGACTGCATTTTCTTGGACTGCAAGAAGGCGTTCGACACAGTTCCTCACAAGAGGTTAATGCAAAAGCTAGAGGATCAGGCACACGTAACAGGAAAGGCATTGCAATGGATCAGAGAATATCTGACAGGGAGGCAACAACGAGTCATGGTACGTGACGAGGTGTCAGAGTGGGCACCTGTGACGAGTGGTGTTCCACAAGGGTCAGTCCTAGGACCTGTACTGTTTTTGGTATATGTGAATGACATAACGGAAGGGATAGACTCAGAAGTGTCCCTGTTTGCAGATGATGTGAAGTTAATGAGAAGAATTAAATCAGTCGAGGATCAGGCAGGACTACAAAGAGACCTGGACAGGCTACAAACCTGGTCCAGTAACTGGCTCCTTGAATTTAACCCTGCCAAATGTAAAGTCATGAAGATCGGGGAAGGGCAAAGAAGACCGCAGACAGAGTATAGTCTAGGTGGCCAAAGACTGCACATACTGGCGGCTGGCAAACCTAAGAATAGCGTTCCAATACCTCACTAAGGAATCATTCAAGACTCTGTACACCATATACGTCAGGCCCATACTGGAGTATGCAGCACCAGTTTGGAACCCACACCTGGCCAAGCACGTCAAGAAATTAGAGAAAGTGCAAAGGTTTGCAACAAGACTAGTCCCAGAGCTAAGGGGATTGTCCTACGAAGAAAGGTTAAGGGAAATCGGCCTGACGACACTAGAGGACAGGAGGGTTAGGGGAGACATGATAACGACATATAAAATACTGCGAGGAATAGATAAGGTGGACTGAGACAAGATGTTCCAGAGAGGAGACACAGAAACAAGGGGTCACAATTGGAAGTTGAAGACTTCTATGAGTCAAAGGGATGTTAGGAAGTATTTCTTCAGTCATAGAGTTGTCAGGAAGTGGAATAGCCTAGAAAGTGACGTAGTGGAGGCAGGAACCATACATAGTTTTAAGACGAGGTTTGATAAAGCTCATGGAGCAGGGAGAGAGAGGACCTAGTAGCAATCAGTGAAGAGGCGGGGCCAGTAGCTATGAATCGACCCGTGCAACCACAAATAGGTGAGTACAAATAGGTGAGTACACACACACACACACACACACACACACACACACACACACACAGATCAGAAGGGAGGCCCAAAGACAGTACGAGAATGACATAGCAGCGAAAGCCAAATCTGACCCAAAGCTGCTGTACAGCCACATCAGGAGGAGAACAACAGTCAAGGACCAGGTGATCAGGCTGAGGAAGGTAGGAGGGAGGTCACAAGAAATGACCGGGAAGTGTGTGAGGAGCTCAACATGAGATTCAAAGAGGTGTTCACAGAGGAGATAGAAGGGCCTCCAGAAAGGAGGAGAGGTAGGGTACACCATCAAGTGCTGGACACAATACACACAAATGAGGAGGAAGTGAAGAGGCTACTAAGCGAGCTAGATACTTCAAAGGCGATGGGGCCAGATAACATCTCTCCATGGGTCCTGAGAGAGGGAGCAGAGGAGCTATGTGTACCCCTAACAACGATCTTCAACACATCTATCGAAACAGGGCAACTACCTGAGGTTTGGAAGACAGCAAATGTAGTTCCAATTTTTAAAAAGGAGACAGGAACGTAGCACTAAACTACAGACCAGTGTCACTGACATGTATTGTATGCAAGGTCATGGAGAAGATAGTCAGGAGAAGGGTGGTTGAGCACCTAGAAAGGAATGAGCTTATCAACGACGGCCAACACGGTTTCAGGGACGGGAAATCCTGTGTCACAAACCTACTGGAGTTCTACGACAGGGTGACAGCGATAAGGCAAGAGAGAGAGGGTGGGTAGATTGCATATTCTTGGATTGTAAGAAGGCGTTTGACACAGTTCCACACAAGAGATTAGTGCAGAAGCTGGAGGACCAGGCAGGGGTAACAGGGAAGGCACTACATTGGATCAGGGAATACCTGTCAGGAGACAGCAGCGAGTCATGGTACGTGGCGAGGTGTCAGAGTGGGCGCCGGTGACGAGCGGGGTTCCACAGGGGTCAGTCCTGGGACCAGTGCTGTTTCTGGTATTTGTGAACGACATGACGGAAGGAATAGACTCCGAAGTGTCCCTGTTTGCAGATGATGTGAAGTTGATGAGAAGAATTCAATCGGACGAGGACCAGGCAGAACTACAAAGGGATCTGGACAGCCTGCAAGCCTGGTCCAGCAACTGGCTCCTGGAGTTCAACCCCACCAAGTGCAAAGTCATGAAGATTGGGGAAGGGCAAAGAAGACCGCAGACGGAGTACAGCCTAGGGGGCCAGAGACTGCAAACCTCAATCAAGGAAAAGATCTTGGGGTGAGTATAACACCAGACACATCTCCTGAGGCGCACATCAACCAAATAACTGCTGCAGCATATGGGCGCCTAGCAAACCTAAGAACAGCATTCCGACATCTTAATAAAGAATCGTTCAGGACCCTGTACACTGTGTACGTTAGGCCCATATTGGAGTATGCAGCACCAGTTTGGAACCCACACCTAGCCAAGCATGTGAAGAAGCTCGAGAAAGTGCAAAGGTTTGCAACAAGACTAGTCCCGGAGCTAAGGGGTATGTCCTACGAGGGAGGTTAAGGGAAATCGACCTGACGACACTGGAGGACAGGAGAGATAGGGGAGACATGATAACAACATATAAGATACTGAGAGGAATTGACAAAGTGGACAGAGACAGAATGTTCCAGAGATGGGACACAACAACAAGGGGACACAGATGGAAGTTGAAGACTCAGATGAATCACAGAGATGTTAGGAAGTATTTCTTCAGTCACAGAGTTGTCGGGAAGTGGAATAGTTTAGGAAGCGATGTAGTGGAGGCAGGCTCTATACATAGCTTTAAGCAGAGGTATGATAAAGCTCATGGCGCAGGGAGAGTGACCCAGTAGCGGCCAGTGAAGAGGCGGGGCCAGGAGCTTTGACTCGACCCCTGCAACCACAACTAGGTGAGTACAACTAGGTGAGTACACATATATATATATATATATATACAGTCTCATATCATCCTGTATTTATGTTGTAATCTGTGAAGCATTTTGGGGGATTTTTGACCGAAAGGAAATAACTGTTACAAATATCCTACGCTCCTACGCATATCCTCCATCCTTCCCTCCTTCACTCTCTCTCTCTCTCTCTCTCCTCTCTCTCTCTCTCTCTCTCTCTCTCTCTCTCTCTCTCCTCCTTCCCTCTTCCCCCTCTCTGCTTTCTTCTCTCCCCATCCTCTCAGTGTATATACACTGAGATATACACCTCTCAGTGTATATACACTGATATATACACCTCTCAGTGTATACACACTGAGGTATACACCTATCAATGTGTGTACTCCCTCAGAAATACATCTCTAAGTGTATATACACTGAGATATACACATCACAGTGTATATACACTAACATATAAACATTACCGGGGCCTCCCAAATTCATAAAAAATACACATTAAGCAACATCTGGGCATCTTTACAGCCCTAAAAGTTTAAAGCTGACCCGCAGAGTCATTCCCGAGGTACTGCCCTGCAGTGTGCCTGCAACTACACTTCTCCTCTCTCAACATCTGCCGCCTTTGCACTCGACCTGAAAAGAAATTCCTTATTTTTGGGGGTAAAGGAATAGATGTCTGTCAGAGGCCAGAGAATCAACAACACGACGATTCTAGGAAGTGCCCAAAAGTGGTAGCCAACACCCCAGCCAGCACCCCAGCCAGCACCCCAGCCAGCACCCCAGCCAGCACCCCAGCCAGCACCTTAGCCAGCACCCTAGTCAACACCCCGGCCAGCACCCCAGTCAACACAACAGCTAGCACCACAGCCAGCACCCTAGTCAACACCCAGCCAGCACCCCAGTCAACACAACAGCCAGCACCCTAGTCAACACCCCAGCCAGCATCCCAGTCAACACCCCAGCCAGCACCCCAGCCAGCACCCCAGCCAGCACCCCAGCCAGCACCCAAGCCAGCACCCCAGCCAGCACCCCAGTCAACACAACAGCTAACACCCCAGCCAACACCCCAGCCAGCACCCCAACCAGCACCCCAGTCAACAAGCCAGCCAGCACCCCAGCCAACACCCCAGCCAGCACCCCAGTCAACACCCCAGTCAACACCCCAGCCAGCACCCCAGCCAGCACCCCAGTCAACACCCCAGCCAGCACCCCAGCCAGCACCCCAGCCAGAACCCCAGCCAGAACCCCAGCCAGAACCCCAGCCAGCACCCCAGCCAGCACCCCAGCCAGCACCTTAGCCAGCACCCCAGTCAACACAACAGCTAGCACCACAGCCAGCACCCCAGCCAGCACCCCCAGTCAACACAACAGCTAGCACCCCAGCCAGCACCCCAGCCAGCACCCCAGTCAACACCCCAGCCATCACCCCAGTCAACACAACAGCTAGCACCACAGCTAGCACCACAGCTAGCACCACAGCTAGCACCACAGCTAGCACCACAGCTAGCACCACAGCTAGCACCACAGCTAGCACCACAGCCAGCACCCCAGCCAGCACCCCAGTCAACACAACAGCTAGCACCCCAGCCAGCACCCCAGCCAGCACCCCAGTCAACACAACAGCTAGCACCACAGCCAGCACCCCAGTCAACACAACAGCCAGCACCACAGCCAGCACCCCAGTCAACACAACAGCTAGCACCCCAGCCAGCACCACAGTCAACACAACAGCCAGCACCCCAGCCAGCACCCCAGCCAGCACCCCAGCCAGCACCCCAGTCAACACAACAGCTAGCACCCCAGCCAGCACCACAGCCAGCACCCCAGTCAACACAACAGCTAGCACCAGAGCCAGCACCCCAGCCAGCACCCCAGTCAACACAACAGCTAGCACCACAGCCAGCACTCCAGCCAGCACCCCAGTCAACACAACAGCTTGCACCCCAGCCAGCACCCCAGTCAACACAACAGCTTGCACCCCAGCCAGCATCCCAGTCAACACAACAGCTAGCACCCCATCCAGCACCCCAATCAACACCCCAGCCAGCACTCCAGCCAGCACCCCAGTCAACACCACAGCCAGCACCTCAGCCAGCACCCCAGCCAGCACCCCAGTCAACACCACAGCCAGCACCCCAGCCAGCACCCCAGTCAACACCACAGCCAGCACCCCAGCCAGCATCCCAGTCAACACAACAGCTAACACCCCAGTCAGCACCCCAGTCAACACCACAGCCAGCACCTCAGCCAACATCCTAGTCAACACAATAGCCAGGACCCCAACCAGCACCCCAGTCAACACCACAGCCAGCACCCCAGTCAACACCACAGCCAGCACCCCAGCCAGCACCCCAGTCAACACCACAGCCAGCACCCCAGCCAGCATCCCAGTCAACACAACAGCTAACACCCCAGTCAGCACCCCAGTCAACACCACAGCCAGCACCTCAGCCAGCATCCTAGTCAACACAATAGCCAGCACCCCAACCAGCACCCCAGTCAACACCCCAGCCAGCACCCCAGCCAGCATCCCAGTCAACAAAGCAGCTAACACCCCAGTCAGCACCCCAGTCAACACGCCAGCCAGCACCCCAGCCAGCACCCCAGTCAACACCCCAGCCAGCACCCCAATCAACACCCCAGCCAGCACCTCAGCCAGCATCCTAGTCAACACAATAGCCAGCACTCAAGCCAGCACCCCAGTCAACACCACAGCCAGCACCTCAGCCAGCATCCCAGTCAACACAATAGCTAGCACCCCAGCCAGCACCCCAGTCAACAAAGCAGCTAACACACCAGTCAGCACCCCAGTCAACACCCCAGCTAGCACCCCAGCCAGCACCCCAGTCAACACCCCAGCCAGCACTTTAGCTAGCACCCCAACCAGCTCCCTAGTCAACACCCCGGCCAGCACCCCAGTCAACACAACAGCTAGCACCACAGCCAGCACCCCAGCCAGCACCCCAGCCAGCATCCCAGTCAACACAACAGATAGCACCCCAGCCAGCACCCCAGTCAACACCCCAGTCAACACCCCAGTCAGCACCCTAGCCAGCACCCCAACCAGTACCCCAGTCAACACCCCGGCCAGCACCCCAGCCAGCATCCCAGTCAACACAACAGCTAGCACCCCAGCCAGCACCCCAGCCAGCACCCCAGCCAGCACCCCAGCCAGCACCCCAGCCAGCACCCCAGCCAGCACCCCAGCCAGCACCCCAGCCAGCATACCAGTCAACACAACAGCTAGCACCCCAGCCAGTACCCCAGCCAGCACCCCAGCCAGTACCTCAGCCACCACCCCAGCCAGCATACCAGCCAACACAACAGCTAGCACCCTATCCAGCACCCCAACTGTGATACTGGCACCCCAGCCAGCATCACAGTCAGCACCACAGTCAGCTCTACAGTCAGCACCACAGTCAGCACCACAGTCAGCACCACAGTCAGCACCACAGTCAGCACCACAGTCAGCACCACAGTCATCTCTACAGTCAGCACTACAGTCAGCACCACAGTCAGCACCACAGTCAGCACCACAGTCAGCACCACAGTCAGCTCTACAGTCAGCACTAGTCAGCACCCCAGCCAGTATCACAGTCAACACCACAGTCAGCTCTACAGTCAGCACCACAGTCAGCACCACAGTCAGCTCTACAGTCAGCACCACAGTCAGCACCACAGTCAGCACCACAGTCAGCACCACAGTCAGCTCTACAGTCAGCACCACAGTCAGCACCACAGTCAGCTCTACAGTCAGCACCACAGTCAGCACCACAGTCAGCACCACAGTCAGCACCACATTCAGCACCACAGTCAGCTCTACAGTCAGCACCACAGTCAGAACCACAGTCAGCTCTACAGTCAGCTCTAAAGTCAGCACCACAGTCAGCACCACAGTCAGCACCACAGTCAGCACCACAGTCAGCACCACAGTCAGCTCTACAGTCAGCACCACAGTCAGCACCACAGTCAGCACCACAGTCAGCTCTACAGTCAGCACCACAGTCAGCTCTACAGTCAGCTCTAAAGTCAGCACCACAGTCAGCACCACAGTCAGCACCACAGTCAGCACCACAGTCAGCACCACAGTCAGCTCTACAGTCAGCACCACAGTCAGCACCACAGTCAGCACCACAGTCAGCTCTACAGTCAGCACCACAGTCAGCTCTACAGTCAGCACTGCCCTCTTGTGATTCATGTCTCAGCCCTTTGTGGATGACCCTGAAGGGGCCATATTATTATTATTATTATTATTATTATTATTATTATTATTATTATTATTATTATTATTATTATTATTATTATTATTATTATTATTTATATTATACTTGTTGTTGATGGTGGTGGTGTTACTGTTTTATTATTATTATTATTATTATTATTATTATTATTATTATTATTATTATTATTATTATTATTATTATTATTATTATTATTATTATCATGATAATTATTACTATTATTCAGAATTCGATATTATTACAGAATTGCTATCTGCAGCACTGTCATGTCCTTCGTGCCAAACACAAGCAATGAGAGAAATGTTGTGTCATCCTTCAAGAGTGTCGAAAGTTGAGCACCTTTACCACAGAGTGGCCATCAAGCATAGTTTCAAATATTTACACCGGCATTTATTTATTTATTTATGCTTTTACTAAAGATGTGTGGAGATGCTGCAGAAACCTCGGGAGAAGACCATGATGCTCCTTAAAATATAATCACATCTTTCACTGCTGTTGCTGCTGCTGCTGTTCCTACATTAACAGCATGTTCCTGAGTGCTGAGAGATGCCAACTAAGATTGTAAAAAGGACTGGATTCAAGGAACCATATCAAAATAATCTTGTTCCTTAGTGTTAGACTGCATCACAGCGCATTCAAGAAATAGTTATGGGTTTGTTTCAGTACTTATTGCTTGTGTGTCTGAGGCTGTTGGAGGTTAGTCACACATGGTACCTATTAAGGACGCAGCTAGCAAATTCAGGGCGTGTTGTACCTGGCAATAAAGAGGAAAGTCAAAACTCAGAAGGAAAGTTTTTCTTCACCCGTATATACCTTCACCATGATATGTACAGGATTTACAGAGTTAAATCAGCGGTATAAAAATTTGACAGAGATAAAAGAGACAATCATAACAGAATACAAGAGAGAGTATGAGTGGTGTAGACCAGCTGAAGTGAGTGTCTGACCCACATGTCGTCACCTCGGCCAGCAGGGTCAGTCCTCATGCTATTGATTGGTTGAACTGGACAATTAATACAACAGTGGGGCCCCAGAGCTGTTGTATTCTGAACTGCCAGTTAGCTGGTAGAGAGGGCATGACAGTTGACTGATAGAGAGGGCATGACAGTTGGGTGGTAGAGAGGGCATGACAGTTAGCTGGTAGAGAGGGCATGACAGTGGGCTGGTAGAGAGGGCATGACAGTTGACTGGTAGAGAGGGCATGACAGTTGGCTGGTAGAGAGGGCATGACAGTGGGCTGGTAGAGAGAGCATGACAGTTGGCTGGTAGAGAGGGCATGACAGTTGGCTGGTAGAGAGGGCATGACAGTTGGCTGGTCACTCCAAGTGATGCAAGAGAATGAAAGAACACAGCATATATAGTGGAGAAAACGGGTCAATGGTGAAGATCAGGCGAAGGCGTCAGGTCAACCAGTAACCGTCACTTGGCCGCAAAGAATTAATGTGAAGGAGAAACAATAATGCCAAAGTAGGTGAGTTGATGTACTAGCCAGAGATTTGTTCTATGGTGTTGGGAGTAGTAATTAAGAATACCTCAATATAAAGGCGCATTTCAATGCTGGATTCTCTGTAGATCACCTTTGCTTCTTTCCAGATCATAAGATGTCTCTCTGTAGATCACCTTAAATGCTTCTTTCTTTCCAGATCATAAGATGTCTCTCTGTAGATCACCTTTGCTTCTTTCCAGATCATAAGATGTCTCTCTGTAGATCACCTTTGTGTCTTTCCAGATCATAAGATGTCTCTCTGTAGATCACCTTTGCTTCTTTCCAGATCATAAGATGTCTCTCTGTAGATCACCTTTGCTTCTTTCCAGATCATAAGATGTCTCTCTGTAGATCACCTTTGCTTCTTTCCAGATCATAAGATGTCTCTCTGTAGATCACCTTTGTTTCTTTCCAGATCATAAGATGTCTCTCTGTAGATCACCTTTGCTTCTTTCCAGATCATAAGATGTCTCTCTGTAGATCACCTTTGCTTCTTTCCAGATCATAAGATGTCCTCTGTAGATCACCTTTGTGTCTTTCCAGATCATAAGATGTCTCTCTGTATATCACCTTTGTTTCTTTCCAGATCATAAGATGTCTCTCTGTAGATCACCTTTGCTTTTTTTCAGATCATAAGATGTCTCTCTGTAGATCACCTTTGTTTCTTTCCAGATCATAAGATGTCTCTTGTAGATCACCTTTGCTTCTTTCCAGATCATAAGATGTCTTCTGTAGATCACCTTTGCTTCTTTCCAGATCATAAGATGTCTCTCTGTAGATCACCTTTGTTTCTTTCCAGATCATAAGATGTCTCTCTGTAGATCACCTTTGCTTCTTTCCAGATCATATGATGTCTCTCTGTAGATCACCTTTGTTTCTTTCCAGATCATAAGATGTCTCTCTGTAGATCACCTTTGCTTCTTTCAGATCATAAGATGTCTCTCTGTAGATCACCTTTGTTTCTTTCCAGATCATAAGATGTCTCTCTGTAGATCACCTTTGCTTCTTTCCAGATCATAAGATGTCTCTCTGTAGATCACCTTTGTTTCTTTCCAGATCATAAGATGTCTCTCTGTAGATCACCTTTGCTTCTTTCCAGATCATAAGATGTCTCTGTAGATCACCTTTGCTTCTTTCCAGATCATAAGATGCTCTCTGTAGATCACCTTTGTTTCTTTCCAGATCATAAGATGTCTCTCTGTAGATCACCTTTGCTTCTTTCCAGATCATAAGATGTCTCTCTGTAGATCACCTTTGTTTCTTTCAGATCATAAGATGTCTCTCTGTAGATCACCTTTGCTTCTTTCCAGATCATAAGATGTCTCTCTGTAGATCACCTTTGCTTCTTTCCAGATCATAAGATGTCTCTCTGTAGATCACCTTTGCTTCTTTCCAGATCATAAGATGTCTCTCTGTAGATCACCTTTGCTTCTTTCCAGATCATAAGATGTCTTCTGTAGATCACCTTTGTTTCTTTCCAGATCATAAGATGCTCTCTGTAGATCACCTTTGCTTCTTTCCAGATCAAAGATGTCTCTCTGTAGATCACCTTTGCTTCTTTCCAGATCATAAGATGTCTCTCTGTAGATCACCTTTGCTTCTTTCCAGATCATAAGATGTCTCTCTGTAGATCACCTTTGTTTCTTTCCAGATCATAAGATGTCTCTCTGTAGATCACCTTTGCTTCTTTCCAGATCATAAGATGTCTCTCTGTAGATCACCTTTGTTTCTTTCAGATCATAAGATGTCTCTCTGTAGATCACCTTTGCTTCTTTCCAGATCATAAGATGTCTCTCTGTAGATCACCTTTGCTTCTTTCCAGATCATAAGATGTCTCTCTGTAGATCACCTTTGCTTCTTTCCAGATCATAAGATGTCTCTCTGTAGATCACCTTTGCTTCTTTCCAGATCATAAGATGTCTCTCTGTAGATCACCTTTGCTTCTTTCCAGATCATAAGATGTCTCTCTGTAGATCACCTCTGCTTCTTTCCAGATCATAAGATGTCTCTCTGTAGATCACCTTTGTTTCTTTCCAGATCATAAGATGTCTCTCTGTAGATCACCTTTGCTTCTTTCCAGATCATAAGATGTCTCTCTGTAGATCACCTTTGCTTCTTTCCAGATCATAAGATGTCTCTCTGTAGATCACCTTTGCTTCTTTCCAGATCATAAGATGTCTCTCTGTAGATCACCTTTGTTTCTTTCCAGATCATAAGATGTCTCTCTGTAGATCACCTTGCTTCTTTCCAGATCATAAGATGTCTCTCTGTAGATCACCTTTGTTTCTTTCCAGATCATAAGATGTCTCTTGTAGATCACCTTTGCTTCTTTCCAGATCATAAGATGTCTCTCTGTAGATCACCTTTGCTTCTTTCCAGATCATAAGATGTCTCTCTGTAGATCACCTTTGTTTCTTTCCAGATCATAAGATGTCTCTCTGTAGATCACCTTTGCTTCTTTCCAGATCATAAGATGTCTCTCTGTAGATCACCTTTGTTTCTTTCCAGATCATAAGATGTCTCTCTGTAGATCACCTTGCTTCTTTCCAGATCATAAGATGTCTCTCTGTAGATCACCTTGCTTCTTTCCAGATCATAAGATGTCTCTCTGTAGATCACCTTTCCTTCTTTCCAGATCATAAGATGCTCTCTGTAGATCACCTTTGCTTCTTTCCAGATCATAAGATGTCTCTCTGTAGATCACCTTTGTTTCTTTCCAGATCATAAGATGTCTCTCTGTAGATCACCTTTGCTTCTTTCCAGATCATAAGATGTCTGTGTAGATGAGCTCAAGACACGAGGAGTCTTGGTGTCGTCTCGGTTGCATGCTCTTTAGTATTCTCGGATCCGTGTAGAAAGATTCCACTCTGGTCCTTCCACATAGATGTTGTTGCAGCCTCCACATGGTAACGTGTGCACGCCAGCTTAACTGAGTCATCAAAGTTATCTTTCTTGCTGGTAAGGGTCTGTGGTGGACGACCTGGCCATGGTAGCTACGAGTATGTTGCTTCTTGAAGGACCAGTCTGGTGTTCTTGGCTATTCTCCTCCAGGTACGGTTAGGAATCTGGGTGTGTCGGTGGTGGCAATGTTGCTAGAGCTATGAAGACCCTCAGTTCTACCAACAATACTTGGAAGAACGCGGTTCAGCTGCAGTATGGAAGACTAACTTCCCCAGCCCACTTTCAGCACTGCTCTCATCTTAATACCCTTAACCAGTCCTCTAAACTATTTCCTCTAGAATATTTCTGCCTACGATGCATTCTACCATGCATTCTACCACGCATTCTACCAGGCATTCTATTATGCATTCAACCATGCATACCACCATGCATTCTACCATGCATTCTACAATGCATTCTCTCATGCATTCTACCATGGTAGCGGAGGTAGGTATTCAAGTGGTCGGGGAGGTAGGTACTCAAGTGGAAGAGGAGGTAGGTACTCAGATGGTAGGGGAAGTAGGTACTCAGGTGGTAGGGGGGTTAGGTACTCAGGTGGGAGGGGAGGTAAGTACTCAGGTGATAGGGGAGGTAGGTACTCAGGTGGTAGGGGAAGTAGGTACTCAGGTGGTAGGGGAGGTAGGTACTCAAGTGGAAGAGGAGGTAGGTACTCAGGTGGTAGGGGAGGTTAGTACTCAGGTGGTAGGGGAGGTAGGTACTCAGGTGGTAGGGGAGGTAGGTACTCAGGTGGTAGGGGAGGTAGGTACTCAGGTGGTAAGGGAGGTAGGTACTCAGGTGGTAGGGGAGGTAGGTACTCAGGTTGTAGGGGAGGTTGGTACTCAGGTGGTAGGGGAGGAAGGTACTCAGGTGGTAGGGGAGGTAGGTACTCAGGTGGTAGGGGAGGTAGGTACTCAGGTGGTAGGGGAGGTTGGTACTCAAATGGTAGGGGAGGTAGGTACTCAGGTGGAAGGGGAGGTAGGTACTCAGGTGGTAGGGGAGGTAGGTACTCAGGTGGTAGGGGAGGTAGGTACTCAGGTGGTAGGGGAGGTAGGTACTCAGGTGGTAGGGGAGGTAGGTACTCAGGTGGAAGGGGAGGTAAGTACTCAGGTGCTAGGGGAGGTAGGTACTCAGGTCGTAGGGGAGGTAGGTACTCAGGTGGTAGGGGAGGTAGGTACTCAGGTGGTAGGGTAGGTAGGTACTCAGGTGGTAGGGGAGGTAGGTACTCAGGTGGTAGGGAGGTAGGTACTCAGGTGGTAGGGGAGGTAGGTACTCAGGTGGTAGGGGAGGTAGGTACTCAGGTGGTAGGGGGTAGGTACTCAGGTGGTAGGGGAGGTAGGTACTCAGGTGGTAGGGAGGTAGGTACTCAGGTGGTAGGGAGGTAGGTACTCAGGTGGTAGAGGAGGTAGGTACTCAGGTGGTAGAGGAGGTAGGTACTCAGGTGGTAGGGAGGTAGGTACTCAGGTGGTAGGAGTAGGTACTCAGGTGAGTAGGGAGGTAGGTACTAAGGTGGTAGGGAGGTAGGTACTCAGGTGGTAGGGGGGTAGGTACTCAGGTGGTAGGGGAGGTAGGTACTCAGGTGGTAGGGAGGTAGGTACTCAGGTGGTAGGAGGAGGTACTCAGGTGGTAAAGGAGGTAGGTACTCAGGTGGTAGGGAGGTAGGTACTCAGGTGGTAGGGAGGTAGGTACTCAGGTGTAGGGAGGTAGGTACTCAGGTGGTAGGGGAGGTGGTACTCAGGTGGTAGGGGAGGTAGGTACTCAGGTGGTAGGGAGGTAGGTACTCAGGTGGTAGGGAGGTAGGTACTCAGGTGGTAGGGAGGTGGTACTCAGGTGGTAGGGAGTAGGTACTCAGGTGGTAGGAGGAGTACTCAGGTGGTAGGGAGGTGGACTCAGGTGGTAGGGGAGGTAGGTACTCAGGTGGTAGGGAGGAGGTACTCAGGTGGTAGGGGAGGTAGGTACTCAGGTGGTAGGGGAGGTAGGTACTCAGGTGGTAGGGGAGGTAGGTACTCAGGTGGTAGGGGAGGTAGGTACTCAGGTGGTAGGGGAGGAAGGTACTCAGGTGGTAGGAGGTAGGTACCAGGTGGTAGAGGAGGTAGGTACTCAGGTGGTAGGGGAGGTAGGTACTCAGGTGGTAGGGGAGGTAGGTACTCAGGTGGTAGGGGACGCAGCCATCATATTGGGACGTGATCAATATTTTCCTCTTACGCAGCAACAGGTGAGGCGCCAGGCACCACCTGCACCACCACCACCTGCACCACCACCTGCACCACCACCTGCACCACCACCTGCACCACCACCACCTGCACCACCACCTGCACCACCACCTGCACCACCACCTGCACCATCACCTGCACCACCACCACCTGCACCAAAACCATCTGCACCACCACCTGCACCACCATCACCTGCACAACCACCACCTGCACCACCACCACCTTCATTACCACCACCTGCACCACCACCACCTGCACCACCACCTGCATCACCACCTGCATTACCACCACCTGCACCATCACCTGCACCACCACCACCTCCACTACCACCACCACCTGCACCACCTGCACTACCGCCACCTGCACCACCACCACCACCTGCACCACCACCACCACCTGCACCACCACCACCTGCACTACCACCACCTGCACCACCACCACCTGCACCACCACCACCACCTGCACCACCACCACCACCTGCACCACCACCACCTGCACTACCACCACCACCTGCACCACCACCAAATGCACCACCTCCACCACCACCACCACCTGCACCACCTCCACCACCACCTGCACCACCACCACCTGCACCACCACCACCTGCACCACCATCACCTGCACCACCACCACCTCCACCACCTCCACCACCTCCACCACCTCCACCACCTCCACCACCACCACCACCTGCACCACCTCCACCACCACCAGCACCACCACCACCTGCACCACCACTACCTGCACCACCACCACCTGCACCACCACCACCTGCACCACCACTACCTGCACCACCACCACCTGCACCACCACCACCTGCACCACCACCACCTGCACCACCACCTGCAACACCACCACCTGCACCACCACCACCTGCACCACCACCACCTGCACCACCACCACCTGCCCCACCACCACCTGCACCACCACACCCTGCACCAACACCTGCACTACAACATGCATCACTACCACCTGTACCACCACCACCTGCACCACCACCTGCACCACCACCACCTGCATCACCACCACCTGCATTACCACCACCTGCACCACCACCCCCTGCACCACCACCACTACCACCTGCACCACCTCCACCACCACCACCTGCACCACCTCCACCACCACCTGCACCACCACCACCTGCACCACCACCACCTGCACCACCAACACCTGCACCACCACCACCTGCACCACCTGCACCACCAACACCTGAATCACCACCACATGCATCACCACCATCACTACTATCTTCACTACTATCTTCACTACAATCTTCACTACCATCTACACTACCATCTTCACTACTATCATCACTACAATCTTCACTACCATCATCACTACAATCTTCACTACCACCTGCACTATCATCTTCTCTACCATCTTCACTACCATCATCACTACCATCTTCACTACCATCATCACTACAATCTTCACTACCACCTGCACTATCATCTCTACCATCTTCACTACCATCATCACTACCATCTTCACTACCATCTTCACTACCATCTTCACTACCACCTTCACTACCATCTTCACTACCATCTTCTGTACCATCTTTGCTACGATCACTACCATCATCACTACCATCATCACTACCATCATCACTACTATCTTCACTACCAATTGCACTACCATCATCACTACCATCATCACTACTATCATCACTACTATCTTCACTACCATCATCACTACTATCTTCACTACCACCTGCAATACCACCTGCACTACCATCTTCACTACCATCTTCACTACCATCTTCTCTACCATCTTCACTACCATCATCACTACCATCTTCACTACCATCTTCACTACCATCTTCACTACCATCTTCACTACCATCTTCACTACCATCATCACTACCATCTTCACTATCATCTTCTCTACCATCTTCACTACCATCTTCACTACCATCATCACTACCATCTTCACTACCATCATCACTACCATCTTCACTATCATCTCTACCATCTTCACTACCATCTTCACTATTATCTTCACTACCATCTTCACTACCATCTTCACTACCATCTTCGCTACCATCATCACTACCATCTTCACTACCATCTTCACTACCATCTTCACTACTATCATCACTACTATCTTCACTACTATCATCACTACTATCTTCACTACCATCTTCACTACCATCTTCACTACCACCTGCACTATCATCTTCTCTACCATCATTAATACCATCTTCACTACCACCTTCACTACATCCTGCACTATCATCTTCACTACCATCTTCACTACCATCTTCACTACCATATTCACTACCACCTGCACTATCATCTTCTCTACCATCATCAATACCATCTTCACTACCATCTTCACTACCATCTTCACTACCATCTTCACTACCATATTCACTACCACCTGCACTATCATCTTCTCTACCATCATCAATACCATCTTCACTACCATCTTCACTATCATCTTCACTACCACCTTCACTACCATCTTCACTATCATCTTCACTACCATCTTCACTACCATATTCACTACCACCTGCACTATCATCTTCACTACCATCTTCACTACCATCCTCACTACCATCTTCACTACCATCCTCACTACCATCTTCACTACCCAGTGATGCTGAGAGAGTACAGTGTAGTACAGTGACTGAGATAGTACAGTGTAGTACAGTGACTGACACAGTACAGTGTAGTACAGTGACTGACACAGTACAGTGTAGCACAGAGATGCTAAGGTAGCACAGTGTAGCACAGAATGCTGGTACACGTTAACAGCAATACAGTGATGCTGAAGAGCACAGTAGTAGCACAGTGTAACAGTGCAATACAGTGTAGTACAGAGATGCTAAAGGTAGCACAGTGTAACAGTGCAATACAGTGTAGCACAGAGATGCTAAGGTAGCACAGTGTAACAGTGCAATACAGTGTAGTACAGAGATGCTAAGGTAGCACAGTGTAACAGAGATGCTAAGGTAGCACAGTGTACAGCTACAGGTACACAGGATGCAAGTGTAGCACAGTGTAAGCACAGTGTAATACAGTAGTAGCACAGTGTAACAGTGCAAACAGTGTAGACAGAGATGTAGAGCACAGTGTAACATGATACAGTGTCAGATGCTAGGAATGTGAGGGAAGCATGAAGTGGTGGAGGACATGAAGATGGTGGAGGGAGCATGAAGGATGTGGAGGAGCATGAAGGATGTGGAGGGACATGAAGATGGTGAGACATGAACGGTGTGAGGGAGCATGAAGGATGGTGGAGGGAGCATGAAGGATGGTGGAGGGAGCATGAAGGATGGAGAAGGAGACATGAAATAGTGGAGGAGCATGAAGGATGGTGGAGGGAGCATGAAGGATGGTGGAGGAGCATGAAGGATGGTGGAGGAGCATGAAGGATGGTGGAGGGAGCATGAAGGATGGTGGAGGGAGCATGAAGGATGGTGGAGGGAGCATGAAGGATGGTGGAGGGAGCATGAAGGATGGTGGAGGGAGCATGAAGGATGGTGGAGGGAGCATGAAGGATGGTGGAGGGAGCATGAAGGATGGTGGAGGGAGCATGAAGGATGGTGGAGGGAGCATGAAGGATGGTGGAGGGAGCATGAAGGATGGTTGAGGGAGCATGAAGGATGGTGGAGGGAGCATGAAGGATGGTGGAGGGAGCATGAAGGATGGTGAGGGAGCATGAAGGATGGTGGAGGGAGCATGAAGGATGGTGGAGGGAGCATGAAGGATGGTGGAGGAGCATGAAGGATGGTGGAGGGAGCATGAAGGATGGTGGAGGGAGCATGAAGGATGGTGGAGGGCATGAAGGATGGTGGAGGGAGCATGAGGATGGTGGAGGGAGCATGAAGGATGGTGGAGGGAGCATGAAGGATGGTGGAGGGAGCATGAAGGATGGTTGAGGGAGCATGAAGGATGGTGGAGGGAGCATGAAGGATGGTTGAGGGAGCATGAAGGATGGTGGAGGGAGCATGAAGGATGGTGGAGGGAGCATGGAGGATGGTGGAGGGAGCATGGAGGATGGTGGAGGGAGCATGAAGGATGGTGGAGGGAGCATGGAGGATGGTGGAGGAGCATGAAGGATGGTAGAGGGAGCATGAAGGATGGTTGAGGGAGCATGAAGGATGGTGGAGGAGCATGGAGGATGGTGGAGGAGCATGAAGGATGGTGGAGGGGCATGAAGGACGGTTGAGGAGCATGAAGGATGGTGGAGGGAGCATGAAGGATATTGAGGGCATGAAGGATGGTGGAGGAAGCAAGAGGATGGTGGAGGGAGCATGAAGGATGGTGGAGGGGCATGAAGGATGGTTGAGGGAGCATGAAGGATGGTTGAGGGAGCATGAAGGATGGTTGAGGGAGCATGGAGGATGGTGGAGGGACATGAAGGATGGTTGAGGGAGCATGGAAGATGGTGGAGGGAGCATGGAGGATGGTGGAGGGAGCATGGAGGATGGTGGAGGGAGCATAGAGGATGGTGGAGGGCATGAGGGATGGTGGAGGGATGAAGGATGGTGGAGGGAGCATTAAGGATGGTTGAGGGAGCATGAAGGATGGTGGAGGGAGCATGAAGGATGGTTGAGGGAGCATGAAGGATGGTGGAGGGAGCATGAAGGATGGTGGAGGGAGCATGAAGGATGGTGGAGGGAGCATGAAGGATGGTGGAGGGAGCATGAAGGATGGTGGAGGGAGCATGAAGGATATTGGAGGGAGCATGAAGGATGGTTGAGGGAGCATGAAGGATGGAGGAGGGAGCATGGAGGATGGTGGAGGGAGCATGGAGGATGGTGGAGGGAGCATGGAGGATGGTGGAGGGAGCATGAAGGATGGTGGAGGGAGCATGAAGGATGGTTGAGGGAGCATGAAGGATGGTGGAGGGAGCATGAAGGATGGTGGAGGGAGCATGAAGGATGGTGGAGGGAGCATGGAGGATGGTTGAGGGAGCATGGAGGATGGTGGAGGGAGCATGGAGGATGGTGGAGGGAGCATGAAGGATGGTGGAGGGAGCATGAAGGATGGTTGAGGGAGCATGAAGGATGGTTGAGGGAGCATAGGGATGGTGGAGGGAGCATGAAGGATGGTGGAGGAAGCATGAAGGATAGTTGAGGGAGCATATAGGATAGTGGAGGGAGCATGAAGGATGGTGGAGGGAGCATGAAGGATGCTTGAGGGAGCATGGAGGATGGTGGAGGGAGCATGAAGGATGGTTGAGGGAGCATGGAGGATGGTGAAGGGAGCATGGAGGATGGTGGAGGGAGCATGCGCCGTTCCCTCGGCTTGAAAATCAACAAGTGGTCGATGAGACGGGAGGGAGGGAGGGTAGTAGGTGGAAAGGGAGGGAGGGTAGCAGGTGAGCAGGGAGGGAAGGATGGAGGGTAGTAGGTTAGGGCAATAAGTGGAAAAGGAGGGTAGTATGTGAGGAGGGAGGGAGGGTAGTATGTGAGGAGCTAGGAAGGGTAGTATGTGAGGAGGGAGGGAGGGGAGTATGTGAGGAGGGAGGGAGGGTAGTATGGAGGAGGGAGGGAGGGTAGTATGTGAGGAGGGAGGAAGGGTAGTAGTGAGGAGGGAGGGAGGGTAGTATGTGAGGAGGAAGGGAAGGGAGTATGTGAGGAGGGAGGGTAGTATGTGAGGAGGGAGGGAGGGTAGTATGTGAGGAGGGAGGGAGGGAGGGAGGGTAGTATGTGAGGAGGGAGGGAGGGAAGTATGTGAGGAGGGAGGGAGGGTAGTATGTGAGGAGGAAGGGAGGGGAGTAGGAGGAGGGAGGGAGGGGTGTATGTGAGGAGGGAGGGAGGGGAGTATGTGAGGAGGGAGGGAGGGTAGTATGTGAGGAGGAAGGAAGGGAGTATGTGAGGAGGGAGGGTAGTATGTGAGGAGGGAGGGAGGGTAGTATGTGAGGAGGGAGGGAGGGTAGTATGTGAGGAGGGAGGGAGGGTAGTAGTGAGGAGGAAGGGAGGGAGTATGTGAGGAGGGAGGGAGGGGAGTATGGAGGAGGGAGGGAGGGTAGTATGTGAGGAGGAAGGGAGGGGAGTATGTGAGGAGGGAGGGAGGGTAGTATGGAGGAGGGAGGGTGGGTAGTATGTGAGGAGGGAGGGAGGGTAGTATGAGGAGGAAGGGAGGGAGTATGTGAGGAGGGAGGGAGGGAGTTTGAGAGGAGGGAGGGAGGGAGTATGTGAGGAGGGAGGGAGGGTAGTATGGAGGAGGAAGGGAGGGAGTATGTGAGGAGGGAGGGTAGTATGTGAGGAGGGAGGGAGGGTAGTATGTGAGGAGGGAGGGAGGGAGGGTAGTATGTGAGGAGGGAGGGAGGGAGTATGGAGGAGGGAGGGGAGTATGTGAGGGGGAGGGAGGGAGTATGTGAGGAGGGAGGGAGGGGAGTACGTGAGGAGGGAGGGAGGGTAATATGTGAGGAGGGAGGGAGGGGAATATGTGAGGAGGGAGGGAGGGTAGTATGTGAGGAGGGAGGGATGGGAGTATGTGAGGAGGGAGGGAAGGGAGTATGTGAGGAGGGAGGGAGGGAGTATGTGAGGAGGGAGGTAGGGTAGTATGTGAGGAGGAAGGGAGGGGAGTATGTGAGGAGGGAGGGTAGTATGTGAGGAGGGAGGGAGGGAGGGTAGTATGTGAGGAGGGAGGGAGGGTAGTATGTGAGGAAGGAGGGAGAGGAGTATGGAGGAGGGAGGAGGGTAGTATGTTAGGAGGGATGGATGGTAGTATGTGATGAGGGAAGGAGGGTAGTATGTGAGGAGGGAGGGAGGGTAGTATGTGAGGGAGGCAGGGTAGTATGTGAGAAGGGAGGGAGGGTAGTATGTGAGGAGGGAGGGAGGGTAGTATGTGAGGAGGGAGGGAGGGTAGTATGTGGGGAGGGAGGGTAGTATATGAGGAGGGAGGGAGGGTAGTATGTGGGAATAGAGAGAGGTTAGTATGTAGGAAGGGAAAGAAGTATGTAACAAGAGAGGGAGGGTAGCAGGTAGGAAGGGAGGGAGGGAGAGTAGTAGGTGAGAAAAGAGTGTAGTGGGAAGGGAGTGATGCAGGGAGGTTAGATGAACCATCCAGCTCAACCGTGATCCAATGTACCATGTACCACTGTACCATCAACCACAGTATCATGTACCACTGTACCATCAACCACTGTACCATCAATCACTGTACCATCAACCACTGTACCATCAATCACTATACCATCAACCACTGTACAATATACCACTGTACCATCAACCACAGTACCATGTACCACTGTACAATGTACCACTGTACCATCCACTACGGTACCATGTACCACTGTACTATCAACCACTGTACCATGTACCACTGTACAATCAACCACTGTACCATCAACCACTGCCATCAACCACTGTACCATCAATCACTGTACCATCAACCACTGTACCACCAACCACTGTACCATCAACCACTGTACTATAAACCACGGTAGCATCAACCATTGTACCATCAACCACTGCACCATCAACAGTTTTTCCATCAACCACTGTACCAATAACCACTGTACCATCATGCACTGTACCATCAACCACTGTACCATCATCCATTGGACCATCATACACTGTACCAGCAACCATTGTACCATCAACCATTATACCATCAACCATGTACTATCAACCAATCTACCATCAAACATTGTACCATCAACCATTCTACCATCAACCATTGTACCATCAACCACTGAACCATCAACCACTGTACCATCAACCACTGTATCATCCACCACTGTACAATCAACCACTGTACCATCAACCACTGTATCATCCACCACTGAACCATCAACCACTGTACCATTAACCACTGTACCATCAACCACTGTACCATCCACCACTGAACCATCAACCACTGTACCATCAACCACTGTACCATCAACCACTGTACCATCAACCACTGTATCATCCACCACTGAACCATCAACCATTGTACCATCATCTGCCATCAAGCATTGTACCATAAATCACTATACCATCATCCACTGTATTATCAACCCCTCTACCATCAACCACTGTATCATCAACCACTGTACATCAACCACTGTACATCAACCACTGTACCATCATACATTGTAACTTCAACTATTGCACTATTAACCACTATACCATTATCCACTGTATCATTATCCACTGTACCATCAACCACTGTACCATCAACCACTGTACTATTATCCACTGTACCATCAACCACTGTACCATCAACCACTGTACTATAAACCACGGTAGCATCAACCATTGTACCATCAACCACTGCACCATCAACAGTTTTTCCTTCAACCACTGTACCAATAACCACTGTACCATCATGCACTGTACCATCAACCAATGTATCATCATCCATTGGACCATCATACACTGTACCAGCAACCATTGTACCATCAACCATTATACCATCAACCATGTACTATCAACCAATCTACCATCAAACATTGTACCATCAACCATTCTACCATCAACCATTGTACCATCAACCACTGTAACATCAACCATTGTACCATCAAACATTGTACCATCAAACACTGTACCATCAAACACTGTACCATCAAACACTGTACCATCAAACACTACCATTGTATTCACTAAAAGTACCAAGATTTACATTACAATGTGGATAAATATCCGTCTCAAATACCAAGACAAAATTACTTTTTTGTATCGATTATAACCCTCGTGAGATTTGTGTGTGTATATTATATGTATATATATATATATATATATATATATATATATATATATATATATATATATATATATATATATATATATATATATATATAATATGGTACAAAAGATTTGAGAGATACATTGTTGATATAAAGATGGCATATACAGTACACGAGGTGAGAGATACATGTCTAGTACATATTGTTACATCTTTGTCACTGATTATAATGCGAAAATCTCATCCAGCTCTTCCGAGCTGGTGCGCGTCCCAGAATACGCATGCATTACCCCTCTGAACAGCAGCGCTGAGTCGCTGGAACAGAAAACTAGCTGCCCTGGGATCCCTAGTTACCCTGTTGAGTCTTTTGCCCAGCTCCTTGAGGAACTTAGATGCACTCTTTCCCCATGAGCCAAGGGTCTCTGAGCCTATGGGAACAAACATATAATGATGGGCAAGTTCTCCATATTTTCTCGACTTCTGGGACTCCCTGAAGGTGGCAGCACCTCCTTCCTCCCTGGTGTACTGGAGATAGGTATCCCGCCAGGTAGATGCACATGTGTGTCCACCACCTGCTTGCCGTCTGTCCAGGCTTGAAGGTGATACCATCTGGACGCTTTTGGTTGCCATCAGATCTGCATAGTTGGGGTGGTTTCACTTACTGCTGGGCATCCGGCTGTTGTGAGGCTCTCTTGATAATGTTATTAACCTCTTCATGTCTTGCAATCTTTCCCTCAGTTTACGACACACAAGACCATGGTGATCCGATCAGTCTGCTGCTTCACTGCCACAAATACACCTGTGTTCGCGAGAATAGGGCGGCAAGTCGAGGGCAACACCAATCTGATGGTTGTGGGGAGGCGTGGTATCAGCTGGGTTAGGGAACAGCCAAGAAAGTCCTGCTGAGGAGCTCTCACTTGCAAGTAGGCAGGTCTATCAGCTTCCTGAACATGAAGCTTGCCTGAGGCTTATGTTGGTACTATTGGGCCCGAACCATCGTTTGACTATTTTGTAGTTGTTGGTGGGCGGGCTGGTTTAGAGCTATGTTAGTTTCTGATCCTGGGTTGCTTTTTGTTCCAGGAATTCCAATGAGATCCCTAAGATGTTCAGGGGAAGTGGCCCGGGGCATCATGTCCTCAGGAGACAATGCATGAAGACAGGAACCATGGTAGAGGCAACCTTGAGATGACAACGAGTGAACGACCGAATGCCTCCTAGTTGCCAGCTGCCAGGTGTGCTTGCTCCTGACTGGGTTCATCTTCTAGAGTAAGGTTAAGCACTTTAGTAAAGGATCTGCCTGGTGCCTGGGGGCATATTCGTGAGGGGATAGGGAGTTATTGATGAAGGAGCACTTTTGGTTATGTCAACCTGGGCACTCAAGCATTTTAATACAGAAGCACAAGGCATCATTTTTTTGTCAAAAATTGGGCTATTCCGTTGATTCCATTCTTCCTCAATTCTTCCCCTTCTCTTGCGTGAGGGAGGCAATGGCATCTCTTCTCCAGATTTTTCCAAGCAAGTCACTATTAGTATGCAATGACGTATCCTGGTAGGGTTTGAAGCATGGCATCTATACTATGATGTTTTTATGAGAGATTTCCATTTGGATAGATTCAGGAAAAGAGGCCTTATTTCCTGGCCCTTCGTCATCCCAAACCCTTCAAATGCATCTTTACATTGCGGACTCCTTTGTACATGCTACTGCTGCAATCATTCCAAAAGGGAACAGATTTTTCCTAGCTTTACTGGTCAGTCTTACTGTGAATTTCCCTAACTGCTATATATATATATAGAAATATACGAAAGGGTCCCCTTGCTTGGCCCTCTGTGTTTGTGTTCATGCTTTTTTGCAAACAGGAGCATTTGATTCCTTACTATAAACCACTGAAATAAAAGAAGAGATGAAAAGTTAGTTGTCAGTGCAATATCAAAGTAAACCTTTTAAGGAGATTAAGTTCCACATTCTTAAATATAATTTAACCCAATTGCATTTGTCCTCAGGCAGGTTGTCGATTTTAAAATAACCGATTGTTGAATTTTTATGCTGCTGTACTTCGCTTGCTCGAGACCCCAAACAGGCTGGCTAAACGTTGAAAACATGATGGCTGCCAACTGGGGCGAACAGCTTGCTGAACAGCAAGCAACGAGGCGTGACGACATATTGCCCACCGATTGGCTAACACACCTTCTTAAGGGCACAAAATATGTCCAAGGGAAAGGTAGATCTCTCAGAATCAGACCAGCCAAGAATTGTTGAAACTTTTATCTCTGACAGCAGTGTCTCTGCAATCCCCCGATAACTGATAACCATTTCCTTTAAATGTGTGGCCTTATTCCAGTGTAACCCCAGCAGAGCCGGAAGGGAATGACATTATTGCTTTGTAAATGTCGAGTCTTGCACAATCAGTGGTTCCACAGTGGGGACAGAGGTGTTGGAACTGTTGGTACCTGGTTTCCTGGCAGGGTGCTTTCCTCTAAGTGCTTCAGCAGTGTCAGCATCTCTGGGGGCAACTGTATCTTCACTGGTGATAATTCTGATTGCTCCCACTGTGTTGCCCTCTTCAATTTTCTTGCTCACTTGGACTCTGATTTTTCGCTGTCAGTGGAGTGAGTGGGGTTCTGCCTCTCCCATTTTTGTGTTGATGGGGAAGGGGAATGAGGTTATCAGCTCTAGGAAAGTCTCTTAAGGATTTAATGATCATTGAGGCTAGCCTCTTTCCCCTTCTTTCCGGCACAGCTAAGCAGACATTGCCAAAAAGTAGTAAGTTGTGCCATGCCTTGATGGTTGGTGGAGCATTTAGGATAGCAGAACCATCGTTTACTTTTATTAAGAGGTCTGTAAGTTTCCCAGCTGCGTGTGGACGGGCTACTTTGGGAATATGTGTGAGTGTTCTGATACCTGTTGCTTTAATTGCTTCCAGGATATTATCTGATGAGATGAGATCTGTTGGAGTGGTTCAGGTGCCTGAAGTGGCTCTGGGTCATCACTGTCCACAGGAGGACATCCTGAACCCGGGCAGCTGCCATGTTTACGGAGGAAACCATTAGAGTTGAGACAACGAAGCTGTAAACACGACCGACACTTGCCTCTCCTAGTATTGCCAGCCGTGCCATTTCCCTGGCTGCTTGCTTCCTCCTGACTGGCATTCATCTGGCTAGGTAGACTGTAGTGGAGTACGACATGCTGGGTGGGTAAGGTGCGTGGAAGGTAGTGAACTTGACCGTGGTGGCCTGGTAGGGCTTGAGGGTGTCGCTGGGATTTGGGTGAGGGAGGCGCAGGTAGTTGGGTGGGGAGGCGCAGTTTGTTGGGTGGGGGTCGCCAGGGAGAGAGTGAGGGGAGTACACTACACATGGATTTTGCACTCTATATATTGTTCACACTGTCTTACAATACACACAATACACACAACATTTTTGTTTTCCATGTACGTCATGAAAGATGTGGGTATGTGCACTGTTGAACACCAGTGTCTTCCTTCACCACCTACACACAGCGCCTCTTCCCTCTCCCCTGTGGCGTGGGGGAGGAGGCACTGGTCACTCCTCGTTAACATTAACCACACATTGTTTTTCCATAACATATGTCTCTAATTATTCCATGCATCGACACGTAATCATTTCTAGGTTAACTGGAAGCATGGCGCATGGTGCTGGAGGTAGATGTTTTTATGAGAGATTTCCGAGGTTTGTATATACGATAATCTTGGCCGGCACACAGTGTAGGCCTTATTCTCCCCCACCCACACTGGCCATCTTCCACACTACCACCACTCACCAACCTTCACAAACTGCACATCATTTCCACTATTTGCGTTGAAACGATGCACTGTAATGTTTTCTCACTGCACTGGAATCTTCCCAAAGTATTCACACTGAGTCCTGTTCAGTCTTAGATCTGGTCAGCCTCGTTGATCAGTACTTATCCTTGAAAATCCCGCAGCTAGCCCGCCACACGTCTTGGACCCATTATATATATATATATATATATATATATACATACATACTTGAAAGGTCTGCCCCTCTAGCATTCAGCCTATTACTGTGTTTTTGTAACAAGTAGTCAATATGCTGGTCTAGTTATGCGTTATAATTTATCATAAGTTTAATAGCGCTTTAGGATTGCAACTGATAGGATACTAACTAATCGAAATTAAAATTAAGATGTTTATTAACAAAGTTAAGTTGTCTAGGTGGACAATATCAAAGTAAATGCTTTATATAATATAGGATATAAGTTCCTACACTTCTCTCATATACAGTATAATAATGCTGAAGGCACATCTTATATTTTTATGGCTCTTAAGTATCGTCTGGTACATTGTCAGCAATTATAAAAATAACACTAATATATAGGAGTGTGTGTGAATGTGTGTATGTGCTCGTAGTACTTCGCTGTGTCTCGAGACTCGACTTAAACAGTGACTGACTAAACGTCCTCACATAAACTAACTTCTTGACCAAACTGGCAACCAGAACAGCTTGCTTGAACAATAAAGCGAACGATGCGCTGAACGACAATAATACAAGCAACAACACAGCGTCAGGAACAAGGAGATAAAATAACGACCCTAACTGGGGACCGTCAGCAGATCCTCCATAAAAGGCACAAATCTCCCTTAATACTGAATCTAGGTTCAGCATAACCAGATCCCCGACTACGACGGTGATCAGATGCCACAACAAATTACGTCAGAAGCTACAGCTCAGGACCTGGGTATCTATTGTCACTACGACACAACCTCAATAAAACGTCGAAAAATCACTAAGTCTAAACTATGCTATGTGAACAGAGTTACACAGTGGAACCTCGGTACTCGAACTTAATTCGTTCCAGAAGGATGTTCGAGTGCCGATCTGTTCGAGTTCCGAATGAATTTTTCCCATAAGGAATAATGTAAATTAGATTAATGTGTTTCAGACCCCCAAAAATACACTTACAGCGACTTTGCGGTGTATTTTCTTAATGTATTTTTTATTGTATTCTAGTTTTCGTGGTCTCATTTGATAGAATGAAAGATATATTACAGAAATATAGATGATTTTGAATGGTGTACAGAATAAAAGCTTGAAATTTAGCTCAAAGTAGCGGAAATGTTTGATTTTTTTGATGTTCAAGAAATACAATGTTCTGTTATTACGCTAATATTAGTAATAAGGATTATCTATCTATCACATTTATTCCAACTTGATATCAGAAAAACGATAGATAACCTAGAAGCACAATAAAGACGCCGAAATTAATAATAAAACCCATATTATATGGAGAGCGGAGGTGTTATCCGGAAACACACTAACAATTTCTTTTGGTTGGCTGTATCACTAATCTTAGCCACCATGGTGACTTATTTATACAAATATAAAAACACCAAAATCAAAGAAACACGAAATAGTTTACAGTGAAATTCAGCGGAGTTTTGTACTGAGCGACAACTGCGGGAGACTGACGCAGGTGTTCTGGCAGGTCGTGTTTGTTTGGTCGAGTGCCCAGCAAGCGGTCGAATACCGCTTAGGGTGTATACTCGAACAATTGGGTACTCGAATGCTTTGTTTGGTAGAAAAAATCGCTCGGTATTCGACCGCTTGCTGTGCACTCGACCAAACAAACACGACCTGCCAGAACACCTGCGTCAGTCTCCCGCAGTTGTCGCTCAGTACAAAACTCCGCTGAATTTCACTGTAAACTATTTCGTGTTTCTTTGTATTTTTTGGTGTTTTTTTATATGTGTATAAATAAGTCACCATGGTGGCTAAGATTAGTGATAACAGCCAACCAAAAAGAAAATTGGTTAGTGTGTGTTTGCCGGGATGTAAACACCGCCTCCGCCTCTCCATATAATATGGGTTTTATTATTAATTTCGGCGTCTTTATTGTGCTTCTAGGTTATCTATCGTTTTTCTGATATCAAGTTGGAATATATATATATATATATATTGGAGTAATATTTTTTGGTGTTTATAATAATAATAATTACACATGTTTTGGCCGCTGTTTCATCTGTTAGTCCATGAACTTTCTTCTACTAATAGTCCACCATATGAGAAAATTTGAAACCGATCTGATGAATCGTTCTCATATTACGAAGGAAAAAATCTTGCAGTGTATGACCATCACTGTGAGACCAGTAACAGTGTATGACCATCACTGTAAGACCAGTAACAGTGTATGACCATCACTGTGAGACCACAGTGCGAAAACAATATTTAACGTTTCATTATTCTGGTGAAAATTACAAAAAAAAAAAATAGTGGAAAAAAACGCGAATTTTTGGCTATGTTTGAGTCGCGTCTCGCCGGTTACACTCCATTCCAATTTCTCTTCAATCACATAACAAAAAAAAATATTGATTAGGTATTCCTGAAGAGACCCGTAAGTTGTTGCAGTGGTATTTTTCCCAGGTTTGGCGCTCCACTGGAGAGTGCTGCCTGCGCTCCACTGGAGAGTGCTGCCTGCGCTCCACTGGAGAGTGCTGCGTGCGCTCCACTGGAGAGTGCTGCGTGCGCTCCACTGGAGAGTGTTGTGTGCGGTTCACTTGACAGTGCTGCGTGCGCTCCACTGGAGAGTGCTGCGTGCGCTCCACTGGAGAGTGTTGTGTGCGTCCACTTGAAGGCTGTTGCGTCCGGAGGTTCGACGGCGCTGCTGCGTCCACTGAGTGCTGCGTGGCTCCACTGGAGAGTGCTGCGTGCCACGGAGTGTGGGCGTCGCTGGTGCTGGTCCACTGAGTGCTGCGTGCGCTCCATGAAGTGCTGTGTGCGCCACTGACAGTGCTGTGTGCGGTCCACTGACAGTGTGCGGCCTCGACGGTGCTGTGTGCGTGCCCACTTGCGTGTGGCTCCACTGACAGTGCTGTGTCGCCCACTGGAAGTGTGCTATGTGCGTCCACTGACAGTGCTGTGTGCGGTCCCAGTGCTGTGTGCGCTCCCTGGAGTGTGCGGTCACTTGACAGCTGTGGCGCCACTGGAGAGCGTGGTGCGGCCCACTGACGGCGTGTGCGTCCATGAGTTGTGTGCGCTAAATGGAGAGTGCTGCGTGCTGCTCCACTTGACAGGCTGTGGGGGTCCACTGACGTGCTGGGCCATAGTGCTGTGTGCGGTCCACTGACAGTGCGTGTGCGGTCCATGGAGAGTGCTGTGTGCGTCCCTGACAGCTGTGCGCCCTGCGTGTGCGTCCACTGACGGTGTGTGCGCTCAACTTGAGAGTGCTGTGTGCGGTCCACTGCAGTGCTGCGTGCGTCCATGAGGCTGTGCGGCTCCACTGAAGTGCTGTCGTGCGTCCACTTGACGTGCTGGTGCGGTCCACTTGACAGTGCTGCGGTCCACTGACAGTGCTGGTGCGGTCCACTTGACAGCTGTGGCGCAACTGGAAGTGCGTGTGCGTCCCTGCACGTGTGCTGGTGCGGTCCCTGAAGTGTGTGGCGGTCCTGACGTGCTGTGTGCGCCACTAAGGCTGTGTGCGGTCCACTTGACAGTGCTGGTGCGCTCCACTGAAGTGCTGGTGCGGTCCCTGACAGTGCTGCGTGCGGGCCCCCTGAAGTGCTGCGTGCGTCCACTTGAAGTGCTGCGTGCGGTCCACTTGACAGGTGTCTTGAAGTGCGTGCGGTCACTTGACAGCTGGTGCGTCCCTTGAAGTGCTGTGTGCGGTCCACTTGCAGGCAGTGCTGGTGCGGTCCACTTGACAGTGCTGGTGCGCTCCACTGAGGCTGTGTGCGGCCACTTGCAGTGTGCGGTCCACTGACAGTGCTGGTGCGGTCCACTTGACAGTGCTGTGTGCGGTCCACTGAGTGCTGTGCGGCCTGACAGTGTGCGGTCCACTGAAGTGCTGTGTGCGGTCCCTTGACAGTGCTGCGTGCGTCCATGACAGTGCTGTGTGCGGTCCACTTGACAGTGCTGCGTGGCTCCACTGAGATGCGTGCGTCCACTGAAGCTGTGCTGCCACTGAAGTGCTGTGTGCGTCCCTGACAGTGCTGGTGCGTCCCTTGACAGTGCTGCGTGCGGTCCACTTGAGCAGTGTGCGGTCCACTTGACAGTGCTGCGTGCGGTCCACTGACAGTGCTGCGTGCGGTCCACTGGACAGTGCTGCGTGCGGTCCACTTGACAGTGCTGGTGCGGTCCACTTGCAGTGTGCTGCGTCCACTGACAGGCTGTGCGTCGCTGACGTCTGTGCGTGCGCCTGGGTGCTGGTGCGCTCCATGAGCAGTGTGGGCTCCACTGAGAGTGCTGCGCTCGCGGTCTCCTTGACATGTGCGTGCGGGTCCACTGCGGTGCGTGCGGCTCCACTGAGAGTGCTGCGTGCGTCCACTGAGTGGTGGTCCACTGAGTGCTGTCGTGCGTCCACTGGAAGTGCTGCGTGCGCTCCACTGGAAGTGTGCGTGCGCTCCACTTGACAGTGCTGTGTGCGGTCCACTTGACAGTGCTGCGTGCGCTCCACTGGAGAGTGCTGCGTGCGCTCCACTGGAGTGCTGCGTGCGCTCCACTGGAGAGTGTTGCGTGCGGTTCACTTGACAGTGCTGCGTGCGCTCCACTGGAGAGTGCTGCGTGCGGTCCACTTGACAGTGCTGCGTGCGCTCCACTTGAGAGTGCTGCGTGCGGTCCACTTGACAGTGCTGCGTGCGGTCCACTGGAAGTGCTGGTGCGTCCACTGAGTGCTGCGTGCGCTCCACTGGAGAGTGCTGCGTGCGGTCCACTGGAGAGTGTGGTGCGGCCACTTGACAGTGCTGCGTGCGTCCACTTGACAGTGCTGTGTGCGGTCCAACTTGTACGTGCGTGTGCGGTCCACTGACAGTGTGCGTGCGGCCACTTGAAGTGCTGCGTGCGGTCCACTTGACAGTGCTGCGTGCTGTCCACTGACAGTGCTGCGTGCGGTCCACTTGACAGTGCTGCGTGCGGTCCACTGAAGTGCTGGTGCGGTCCACTTGAAGTGTGTGTGCGGTCCACTTGACAGTGCTGGTGCGGCCACTGACAGCTTGCGTCACGACGTGCGTGCGCCACTTGACAGTGCTGCGTGCGGTCCACTTGACAGTGCTGTGTGCGGTCCACTTGACAGGTGCTGCGTGCGGCCCACTTGACAGTGCTGGTGCGTCCACTGAAGGTGCTGCGGCGTCCACTTGACAGTGCTGCGTGCGGTCCACTGACAGTGCTGTGCGGTCCACTTGAGAGTGCTGGTGCGGGCCACTGACAGTGCTGCGTCGGTCCACTTGACAGTGCGTGGTACTGACAGTCTGCGTCTGTCCATGCAGTGCTGCGTGCGGTCCAAAATGACAGTGCTGTGTGCGGTCACGACAGTGCTGCGTGCGGTCCACTTGACAGTGCTGTGTGCGGTCCACTTGACAGTGCTGTGTGCGGTCCACTTGACAGTGCTGTGTGCGGTCCACTTGACAGTGCTGTGTGCGGTCCACTTGACAGTGTGGTGCGTCCACTTGACAGTGCTGTGCGGTCCACTTGACAGTACTGCGTGCGCTCCACTTGATAGTGCTGTGTGCGGTCCACTTGACAGTGCTGCGTGCTGTCCACTTGACAGTGCTGCGTGCGGTCCACTTGACAGTGCTGCGTGCGGTCTACTTGAGAGTGCTGTGTGCGGTCCACTTGACAGTGCTGCGTGCGGTCCACTTGAGAGTGCTGTGTGCGGTCCACTTGACAGTGCTGCGTGCGGTCCACTTGACAGTGCTGTGTGCGGTCCACTTGACAGTGCTGCGTGCGGTCCACTTGACAGTGCTGCGTGCGGTCCACTTGACAGTGCTGCGTGCGGTATACTTGAGAGTGCTGTGTGCGGTCCACTTGACAGTGCTGCGTGCGGTCCACTTGAGTGCTGCGTGCGGTCCACTTGACAGTGCTGCGTGCGGTCCACTTGAGTGCTGCGTGCGGTCCACTTGACAGTGCTGCGTGCGGTCTAATTGAGTGCTGCGTGCGGTCCACTTGATAAGTGCTGCGTGCGGTCCACTTGATAAGTGCTGCGTGCGGTCCACTTGATAAGTGCTGCGTGCGGTCCACTTGATAAGTGCTGCGTGCGGCCCACTTGAGAGTGTTGAGTGCGACTATTGGCCCGTGTAGGTGATCTCAGGCCACTTTTATGCAGACCATTACTGTGTACGGTGTCTGTGCATGAGGGTGACAGGTGTGCAACACTTAGGTAACTTTAATGAGGAAACGTTTCGCCACAGCTTCATCAGTCCTAAACAAAGAAGAATGGTGAAGATCAGAAGGAGTCTGAGGTAATCAGTCCCTCGACCTGGAGTCGATGTGATCAGTCCATCTGTCTTGTCACACCCACAACACGGGACACACGTGACCCGCGTGACACGCTGAAATGTGTTGCCGTGTTTATAATGTTTGTGTTATGATGTGTATAATGTTTATAATGATTGTATTATAATATTCATAACGATTGTGTAATGTTTATAATGACTGTTATAGTGTTTTTGTAGTAATGTTTATAATAACTGTGTTACGATGGTTACAATACTCGTGTTACGATGTTTACAATACTCGTGTTACGATGGTTACAATACTCGTGTTACGATGGTTACAATACTCGTGTTACGATGGTTACAATACTCGTGTTACAATAGTTACAATGCTCGTGTTACGATGGTTACAATACTCGTGTTACGATGTTTACAATACTCGTGTTACGATGGTTACAATACTCGTGTTACGATAGTTACAATACTCGTGTTACGATGGTTACAATACTCGTGTTACAATGGTTACAATGCTCGTGTTACGATGGTTACAATACTCGTGTTACGATGTTTACAATGCTCGTGTTACGATGGTTACAATACTCGTGTTACGATGGTTACAATACTCGTGTTACGATGGTTACAATGCTCGTGTTACGATGGTTACAATGCTCGTGTTACGATGGTTACAATGCTCGTGTTACGATGGTTACAATACTCGTGTTACGATGGTTACAATACTCGTGTTACGATGTTTACAATGCTCGTGTTACGATGTTTACAATACTCGTGTTACAATGGTTACAATGCTCGTGTTACGATGGTTACAATACTCGTGTTGCGATGTTTACAATGCTCGTGTTACGATGGTTACAATACTCGTGTTACAATGGTTACAATGCTCGTGTTACGATGGTTACAATACTCGTGTTACAATGGTTACAATACTCGTGTTACGATGTTTACAATACTCATGTTACGATGTTTACAATGCTCGTGTTACGATGGTTACAATACTCGTGTTACAATGGTTACAATACTCGTGTTACGATGGTTACAATGCTCGTGTTACGATGGTTACAATACTCGTGTTACGATGGTTACAATACTCATGTTACGATGGTTACAATACTCGTGTTACAATGGTTACAATACTCGTGTTACAATGGTTACAATACTCGTGTTACGATGTTTACAATGCTCGTGTTACGATGGTTACAATACTCGTGTTACGATGGTTACAATACTCGTGTTACGATGGTTACAATACTCGTGTTACGATGGTTACAATGCTAGTGTTACGATGGTTACAATACTCGTGTTACAATGGTTACAATACTCGTGTTACGATGGTTACAATACTCGTGTTATGATGGTTACAATACTCGTGTTACGATGGTTACAATACTCGTGTTACGATGGTTACAATACTCGTGTTACGATGGTTACAATACTCGTGTTACGATGGTTACAATACTCGTGTTACGATGGTTACAATACTCGTGTTATGATGGTTACAATACTCGTGTTACGATGGTTACAATACTCGTGTTACGATGGTTACAATACTCGTGTTACGATGGTTACAATACTCGTGTTACGATGGTTACAATGCTAGTGTTACGATGGTTACAATACTCGTGTTACGATGGTTACAATACTCATGTTACGATGGTTACAATACTTGTGTTACGATGGTTACAATACTCGTGTTACGATGGTTACAATACTCGTGTTACGATGGTTACAATACTCGTGTTACAATGGTTACAATACTCGTGTTACGATGGTTACAATACTCGTGTTACGATGGTTACAATACTCGTGTTACGATGGTTACAATACTCGTGTTACGATGGTTACAATGCTAGTGTTACGATGGGTACAATGCTAGTGTTACGATGGTTACAATACTTGTGTTACGATGGTTACAATACTCATGTTACGATGGTTACAATACTCGTGTTACGATGGTTACAATACTCGTGTTACGATGGTTACAATACTCGTGTTACGATGTTTACAATGCTCGTGTTACGATGGTTACAATACTCGTGTTACGATGGTTACAATACTCATGTTATGATGGTTACAATACTCGTGTTACGATGGTTACAATACTCGTGTTACGATGGTTACAATACTCGTGTTACGATGGTTACAATACTCGTGTTACAATGGTTACGATGGTTACAATAATCGTGTTACGATGGTTACAATACTCATGTTACGATGGTTACAATACTCGTGTTACGATGGTTACAATACTCGTGTTACGATGGTTACAATATTCGTGTTACGATGGTTACAATACTCGTGTTACAATGGTTACAATACTCGTGTTACGATGGTTACAATACTCGTGTTACGATGGTTACAATACTCGTGTTACGATGGTTACAATACTCGTGTTACGATGGTTACAATGCTAGTGTTACGATGGTTACAATGCTAGTGTTACGATGGTTACAATACTCGTGTTACGATGGTTACAATACTCATGTTACGATGGTTACAATACTCGTGTTACGATGGTTACAATACTCGTGTTACGATGGTTACAATACTCGTGTTACGATGTTTACAATACTCGTGTTACGATGGTTACAATACTCGTGTTACAATGTGTCTCGTAGTGCAGGCAAGATCTTTCATGTGGAAAGTGTCACGAAGACGCCAAGAAAGGGTCTTTAGCGAGCCATTCTGAGTGCGAGTGTCGGACAGAGAGAGTGATTGACACCGTCTTGCCCATCAGGTACGTGATGACGCAGATAAAATTGAGGAGTTTCCATTGCACACTTATTACCAGTGTTGCTGGAGGGGTGTTGCAGGAGTGTTGAGGGGAGGTTAGTGTTGTTTGAAGGGTGTTGCAGGAGTGTTGAGGGGGAGGTTCGTGTTGTTTGAAGGGTGTTGCAGGAGTGTTGAGGGGAGGTTAGTGTTGTTTGAAGGGTGTTGCAGGAGTGTTGAGGGGAGGTTAGTGTTGTTTGAAGGGTGTTGCAGGAGTGTTGAGGGGGAGGTTCGTGTTGTTTGAAGGGTGTTGCAGGAGTGTTGAGGGGAGGTTAGTGTTGTTTGAAGGGTGTTGCAGGAGTGTTGAGGGAGGTTAGTGTTGTTTGAAGGGTGTTGCAGGAGTGTTGAGGGGAAGGTTAGTGTTGTTTGAAGGGTGTTGCAGGAGTGTTGAGGGAGGTTAGTGTTGTTTGAAGGGTGTTGCAGGAGTGTTGAGGGAGGTTAGTGTTGTTTGAAGGGTGTTGCAGGAGTGTTGAGGGGAGGTTTGTGTTGTTTGAAGGGTGTTGCAGGAGTGTTGAGGGGAGGTTAGTGTTGTTTGAAGGGTGTTGCAGGAGTGTTGAGGGGAGGTTAGTGTTGTTTGAAGGGTGTTGCAGGAGTGCTGAGGGGGAGGTTAGTGTTGTTTGAAGGGTGTTGCAGGAGTGTTGAGGGAGGTTAGTGTTGTTTGAAGGGTGTTGCAGGAGTGTTGAGGGAGGTTAGTGTTGTTTGAAGGGTGTTGCAGGAGTGTTGAGGGAGGTTAGTGTTGTTTGAAGGGTGTTGCAGGAGTGTTGAGGGGAGGTTAGTGTTGTTTGAAGGGTGTTGCAGGAGTGTTGAGGGGGAGGTTAGTGTTGTTTGAAGGGTGTTGCAGGAGTGCTGAGGGGGAGGTTAGTGTTGTTTGAAGGGTGTTGCAGGAGTGTTGAGGGGGAGTTTAGTGTTGTTTGAAGGGTGTTGCAGGAGAGTAAAGGTGGACGTGTAGCACCTAGAGTGAAATGTACAACTCTGCTCACTGGCAGGTGTGGCACCAACAGTGCCAGGTACAACACTGGCAGGTGTGGCACCAACAGTGCCAGGTACAACACTTGCAGGTGTGGCACTATCAGTGCCAGGTACAACACTGGCAGGTGTGGCACCAACAGTGCCAGGTACAACTCATTCTTATATCCATTCTGGAAAATAACATTTAAATACCCAGATAATATGAGACACTACATCCCTTCCTCCCTCCCTCTCTCTCCATCCCTTCCTCCCTCCCTACCTTTCTCCATCCCTTCCTCCCTCCCTACCTTTCTCCATACCTTCCTCCCTCCCTTTCATTCTCCCTTCCTCCCTCTCTCCATCCCTTCTTCCCTTTCTCCATCCCTTCCTCCCTCTTTTCCATTCTCCCTTCCTCCCTTCCACCCTCGATTCCATCTTCCCTCCCATCCACCCTTCCTTCCTCCCTCCCTTCCTCCCTCCTTTCCTTCCTCCCTTCCTCCCTCCCTCCCTCCGTTTCTTCCATCCTCCCGCATTCCCTTCCCTCCCTCCCTTCAGTCCACCCTCCCTTCCACCCTCCCTCCCTTCCTTCATCCCTCCCTTCCTCCCTCCCTTCCACCCTCCCTCCCACCATCTCTCCCTTCCTCTTTCCCTCCCTCCCTCAATCCCTACTTCCTTCCCACCCTCCTTTCTCACTCCCTCCCACGCGTGACGTCATTGCCATTGCTGACGACAAAAGAGAGAGAGGAGAGAGAGAGAGAGAGAGAGAGAGAGAGAGAGAGAGAGAGAGGAGAGAGAGAGAGAGAGAGGAAGGGGAAGAGAAAGAGAGGAAGAGAAGCATTATAGATTTTCTCTTTCAAAACTGGCAGCAGTAGCCCCACACCTTCACCTCACTTCACACCTCACACCTCACACCTCTCACACTTCACACCTCACCCACACCTCCTTCACACCTCACACTTCACACCTCCACCTTCACACCTCACCTTCACCCACCTCACACTTCACACCTCACCACCTCCACACTTCACACTTCACACCTCACACTTACACCTCACACTTCACACCTCCACTCACACCTCACACCACACCTCACTTACCTCCTTCCACCTCACACCTACCTCCACTTCACCCACCTCACATCCCTCCCCACCCCCCCACCTCCCACACCTCACCTCACACCACCTCACCTTCACACCTCCCACCTCACTTCACCTCACTCCACCTCCACCCACTTCCACCTCCACTCACCTCCCCCCCTTCCACCTCACCTCACACCCCCACCTCACCTTCACATGCACCTCACCTTCACACCTCACACTTCACATCCTCACCTCCACCCCCCTTCACCACACCCACATTCCACCTCACACTTCACACCTCACACTTCACACCTCACATTCACCACCTCACACTTCACACCTCACCCTTCCACCTCACACTTCACCCACCTTTACACTTCACCTCACCCTACCTCACCTTCACACCTCACATCCTCACCTCACCCTCACTTCACACCCACCTTCACCCTTATACACTTCACACCTCCCTTCCCCATCCCCCACCTTCACACCTCACCCACTCCACTCACCCTCACTCCCCACACCTCACACTTCACACCTCCACCTCCTTTCCCCTTCCACCTCACCTTCCACCTCCCTTCCTCTCACACCTCCAGCTACACCTCACACTTCACACCTCACACTTCACACCTCACAAAACTCCAAAAACCTCCACTTCACACCTCCCTTCACACCTCACACTTCACACCTCACACTTCACACCTCACCTTACCTCACACTTCACCTCCACTTCCACCTCCCCCCTCACTTCACACCTCACCTTCACACCCCACTCCACCCTTTACCTTCACACCTCACACTTCACCTCACACTACCTTTACACCTCACACCTCACTTCCACCTCCACACTTCCACCTCACACTTCACCCTCACCCCACACCTCACCTTCCACCTCACCCACCTCACTTCCACACCTCACCTCCTCACACCTCTTCACACCTCACACTTCCACACCTCCACTTCACACTCACACTTCCACCTCCCTTCACACCTCACTTCAACCTCACACTTCCACCTCACACTTCACACCTCACACTTCACACCTCACCTCACCTTCACACTTCACACCTCCCCCTCCACTCCTTCACACCTCACACTCACCTCACACTTCACCTCATCACCTATCACCTCACACTCACCACCTCCACCTTCACCCCCACACTTCACACCTCTCACACTTCACACCTCCACCTTCACCTCACCTTCCACCTCACACTTCACCTTCACCTCACACTCACCTCACACTCTTCACCCCACTTCACACCTCACACTTCACACCTCACATTCCACCACCTCACCTTCACCTTCACACTCCACCTCACCTCACCTACACTTCACCTCACCTCACACCTCACACTCACCACACTCCCACCCTCACACCTTTACCCCACACCTCCTTCACCCTTTACACCTCCCCCTTCACAACCTACACTTCCACTTCACACTTCACCTCCTCCACTTCACCCACCCCTTTCCTCCATTCACACCCCCTTCCCCCTCCACCCTTCACCTCCACCTCCCTCCCCACTTCCCCCTCACACCTCCCACATTACACTTACCCTCCACATCCCCCACACCTCCACTTCACCTCACCTCCTTCCACCTCCCTTTTACACCTCACATTCACCTCACTTCCACTACCTTTACACCTCACACCTCAACTTCACACCTACCTCACACTTTACACCTTCACCTCCCACCTCCTTCCACTCCACACTTACACCTCACCCTTACACTTCACCCTCCACATACTTCACTTCACCTCACACTTAAACCCTCACTTCCCCCCTCCTTCACCCTCACCTTCACCTTTACCTTCACACCCCACCTTCACCTCACCCAAACCCACATTCCCCACCTCCCTTCACCTCCACCTTTACCCTCACCTTCCCCACCTCACACTTCACACTTCACCTTCACATACACCACCACTCACACCTCCTTCCCCACCTCACCTTCCCCCTCCCTTCACACCTCATTCACCTCCACATTCCCCTTCCACCCCTTCACCCACCTTCCTTCACCTCCCTTCACCCACACTCACTTCCACCTCACACTTCACACTTTACACTTACACCTTCCCCACTTCACACCTCCCTTCACACCTCACTTCACCTTCACTTCACACCCTCCACCCCATCACACTCCACCTTCACACTTACCTTCACACACCCCACTTCACACCCATCCCTCACCTCACCCCTTCACCTCACTCCCTTCCCCCTTCCCCTCACCACCTTTCCCCACCTCCACTTCCACACACTTCACCTCACACCTCCACCTTCCACACTCATACCCACCCCCATACATTCACCCCCTTCACACTTTACATACCTTTACCACTAACCCCATTCCCCCCTCCATTACCCACTTCCCCTTCAACCCCCTTTACATACCTTCACACCTCATACATATTACATTCACATTACCTTCAACAACTTACATTACCTTCACATACACCTCAACTCACACAAAACCCCCTTCACCACAACTTCATTCACATACATTCACTTCACTTACATAATCACCTTCACTCAAGCTTCAAAATTCACATATTCACTTACAACACACTTCACACTTCTGTCACACCTACACTTACACCAACACTTACACCTCATTCAACTTCACCATTCAATTCACCACATTACCTTCACCTCACCTTCCACCCCAAACCCCCCACCTCACACCTCACCCTTCAACCACACATTCAACCTCACATCCCCCTTCCAAACCCCACCTTTACACCCCACTTCACCTCACCTTTACACCTCATTCCCTTTACCTCACATTTACACCTCACCTTCCCCGCCCCCATTACCCTTCAACCCCAAACCCTTCAAACATTCATTACACCTTCACCCATTCACACTTCACCCCCCTTCCCTTTTCACCTCACCTTCACACCCCCTCCCTTTTCCCCCACCCCCCTTCACATTTTCCCCCCTTACCACCCTTCACCTTCCCTCACATCACCTCTCCACACACCTCCCTTCACCTCACACTTCCCTTCACACCCCCCCTTCAACCTCATTCCCTCCCCTTCCACCTCCTTCCACCTCACCTCACATTACACCTCCCCCTTACCCCACCTTACCCCACCCCCCCTCCCACACCCACATTCCCCCCACCCTTACCTCCCCCCACCACACATTACCTCACACTTCACCTTCATCTCAACCCCTTCCCCTTTACACTTCCCCCTCACCTCCCTTTACATTCAAGTCCCCTTCACCTCCCCTTACCACACACTTCCACCCCACATTGCACCTCACACTTTTCACTTGTTCATAAATTTTACCAAAAAAATTTAGTAGAATGAACTCTTGAAAATTTATCAGCGGTAAGTATATCGCGGGGAAATTATCGTGGTTATATCGGGAGGTAAAAATTCGGGGGTAACTATTCGCGGTGAAATTATCAAGGGAAATTTCGTGGGGAAATTATCTGTGGTAAAAATTTTCAGTCAAATATATCCCGTTAAATTATCAGCGAAAAAATTTTCCGGGTAAATAATCAGTGGGTAAATATATTGGGAATAAATTTCAATAAATATAACAGTAATTAAATTATGTGGTAAATTAAACAAAGTAAATATCAGCGGTAAATATTGGGGGGTAAATTTTTCACGGTAAATATATCAACGGTTAAAAATTTTCGTGGTAAATATTCAGCGGGTAAATATAACGATGGAAAAATATCAGCAAAATTATCCGGGTAAAATATCGTGGTAAATTAAGGTAAAATTATCATTTTAAAAAATCGCTTAAAAATTCCAGCGGTAAATATATCTAGTAATATATCAAAATAAATATATCCAAAATTTCGCGGTTAAATATATCACGGAAATATATCGGTGGTAAAATTCACGGTAAATTATCAGTAGAAATTTAAAATAAAAGGGTGAAATTAATCAAAAATAAATAATATCAGCGGGTAAACTATCAGTGGTAAATATTTGTAGGAAAAATATCGCGGTAAATATCGGCGTATGAAATATATCAGTGGGCAAATTATCTGCGGAAATGAAATTATGGGTGGTAAATATATCAACAAATAAATTATCATGAAGTAAAATTATCAGAATAAATATATCAGCGGCAAATATATCAGCGGATAAATATTCAGAGTTAAATATATCAGGGTAAATCATCAGAGGAAAATATATCATCAAGGTAAATTATCAGTGGGTAAATATATCAGTGGTAAATATATCAGTAGGTAAATATTCGGCAAGTAAATATATCAGTAGGTAAATATATCAGTTGGTAAAATATCGTAGGTATAATATATCAGCAGGTAAATATCAGTAGTAAATATATCAGCAGCAAATATTCATTAGGTAAATATATCAGTGGTAAATATATCAGCATGTAAATATATCATTAGGTAAATTATAAGTGGTAAAATATATCAGTAGGTAAATATATCAGCAGGAAATATATCAGCAGGTAAATATATCGTAGGTAAATATATCAGTAGGTAAATATATCAGCAGGTAAATATGTCGAGTAGGTAAATATATCAGTAGGTAAATATACAGCGGTAAATATATCAGCAGGTAAATATATCAGTAGGTAAATATATCAGTAGGTAAATATATCAGTAGGTAAATATACCAGCAGGTAAATATATCAGCAGGTAAATATATCAGTAGGTAAATATATCAGTAGGTAAATATACCAGCAGGTAAATATATCAGCATTTAAATATATCTGCTGGTAAATATATCGGTAGGTTAATCTCTCTCTCTCAATCTCTCTCTCTCTCTCTCTCTCTCTCTCTCTCTCTCTCTCTCTCTCTCTCTCTCTCTCTCTCTCTCTCTCTCTCTCTCTCTCTCTTTTCTCTCTTCTCTCTTCTTTGTCTCTCTCTCTCTTGTCTCTCTCTCTCTCTCTCTCTCTCTCTCTCTCTCTCTCTCTCTCTCTCTCTCTCTCTCTCTCTCTCTCTCTCTCTCTCTCTTTCTCTCGTCTCTCCCTTCCTCTGGTAACTGACACATTGAATAATACATTTCAATTGACTGGTTATTATTGTCCAGGTCAAACAAGTCTTAATGTTATCCTGGTCTAACAAGTCTTAATGTTATCCTGGTCTAACAAGTCTTAATGTTATCCTGGTCTAACAAGTCTTAATGTTATCCTGGTTAAACAAGTCTTAATGTTATCCTGGTCTAACAAGTCTTAATGTTATCCTGGTCTAACAAGTCTTAATGTTATCCTGGTCAAACAAGTCTTAATGTTATCCTGGTCTAACAAGTCTTAATGTTATCCTGGTCAAACAAGTCTTAATGTTATCCTGGTTAAACAAGTCTTAATGTTATCCTGGTCTAACAAGTCTTAATGTTATCCTGGTTAAACAAGTCTTAATGTTATCCTGGTTAAACAAGTCTTAATGTTATCCTGGTCTAACAAGTCTTAATGTTATCCTGGTTAAACAAGTCTTAATGTTATCCTGGTTAAACAAGTCTTAATGTTATCTTGGTCTAACAAGTCTTAATGTTATCCTGGTCAAACAAGTCTTAATGTTATCCTGGTTAAACAAGTCTTAATGTTATCCTGGTTAAACAAGTCTTAATGTTATCCTGGTCTAACAAGTCTTGATGTCGTCCAGCAGGTGCTCTCAGTGACGTACACTGCACTAGTTGTGTCGTCCAGCAGGTGCTCTCAGTGACGTACACTGCACTAGTTGTGTCGTCCAGCAGGTGCTCTCAGTGACGTACACTGCACTAGTTGTGTCGTCCAGCAGGTGCTCTCAGTGACGTACACTGCACTAGTTGTGTCGTCCAGCAGGTGCTCTCAGTGACGTACACTGCACTAGTTGTGTCGTCCAGCAGGTGTAACAAGCGGGGTTCACAAAGCAGCGTTGTTGGGACCCGTAATCTTCCTGCTCTACGTCAATAACGTACAGAAAAGAGACGGAGTCACACGTGACGCATTACTGCTTCAACATAAAATGTGTAATTAACCATAAAAAAATCCGCCGTGGCCAAGAAAAGGCTACGAATGGATCTGGACAACCTGCTGGACAACCTGCTGGACAACCTGCTGGACAACCTGCTGGACAAACTGCTGGACAGACTGGCAGATTGGTCACACAAATGACGACTGGAATTCCACCCCTGACAATTGCGGTCCTGAAAATTAGGCCCTTGATAGTATTGAGGAGGGGCTCTTAATCCAAGGGAGAGACAGATGAAAAATAATCGCCTCTCCTACCCAGGTGCTATGTGACCCCTACGGGTTTAGCACCTCTTGAATATTGTAACAACAAGCATAGTAATAATAATATAATAATAATCATATGAAAATTGGGGAAGACCTAAACCTGAGGGGAGAGAGAGACTGCAAAGTTCACCACTCAGTTAGAAAGACCTGGGGGTGAGCATATCGCAGAGCATATCACCGGAGGCTCACATCACACAAATAATCTTAATAACAAATATTCGTCTGGCTAATTTAAAACTATCTTTGAGGAATCACGAGAGGGGGAGAGAGAGAGAGAGAAGAGAGAAGATACAGCATGAAAACCTTACTTCACAAAGCAGGTAAAGACACTGAAGAATTTAAAAGGAATGCAACGAGACTATTCATAGAGTTAAGGAGAATGAGCTTAGGGGAACGAGTTAAAGGGAATGAGCTAAGGGCAATGAGCTATGGTGAATGAGTTAAGGAGAATAAGCTAAGGTGAATGAGTTAAGGAAATGAGCAAGGGAATGAGTTAAGGGGATGAGCTAAGAAGAGATACCGAATTAATTAAAGGATGAAAGAAACAAGGGAGACATGATAACGACATACAAAATTTTCAGAAGACTTGATAGGCTGGATAAGGATAGATTGTTCGAGAGGCGGAAAACGAGTACAGAAGGGCAGAGTTGAACATTAAAGACCCGATGACAGATTACAGGGATGTCAGAAATTATTTCTTCAGGCTCATGGTGGTCGGAAATTGGAATGACCTGGACGAAGTGGTGGAGGCAGAATCCATGCATAGTTTCAAGAACAGGTATGACAGGGAAGGCAAGTGGATGGCAGGAGGTGAGGGTACCATCTGTGATTTGATCCATGACCAGTGTGATCCATGACCAGTGTGATCCATGACCAGTGTGATCCATGACCAGTGTGATCCATGACTAGTGTGATCCATGAATAATGTGATCCATGACTAGTGGGATCTATGACCAGTGTGATCCATGACTAGTGTGATCCATGACAAGTGTGATCCATGGCCAGTGTGATCCATGACTAGTGTGATCCATGACCAGTGTGATCCATGACCAGTGTGATCCATGACCAGTGTGATCCATGACCAGTGTGATCCATGACTGATGCCTTGTGTCTTGCAGGATCGCGTGGACGGTGGGTGCAGCAGCAGCAGCAGCAAGACAGAGCCACTACACAAGCGCTGCTGGACAGGCCAAGGCTCCCTCGCCCCACCTGGTGGTAGTTCACACACGGGTCGCAGCAGTCGTCACACCTCCGTCAGAGGCCCTGACATAATCTTCCTTCGTGACCCTGTGCGTCCATCAGAGTACCTTCCACTCTCGTCTCCTCCCTCCCCAAGATACTTCGGAGCAATTTCCGTTAGAACCCTCTCATCCAGAGCCCTCTCACCCATAGCCCTCTCGGCCAGAACCCTGTCACCCATATTGGAGTTAGTCATATTGTTGGAGTCACGTCGGGTGCTGGTGGAGGAGGTAAGACTTAGGTCCTGAGAGCGGAGCTATGAGGAGACTGGGAGTGAGGGAGAGAGAGTGAGAATGTAGGAAGTGAGAGGAGGATGAGAATGGTGGTGGTGGTTATGCGCGAGTAGTGGTGGTGGTGGTGGTGGTGGTGGTGGTGGTGCGTCTCTGGTGCCTTGCTTGTGTCAGTGGTGGGGAAACAGTGAGCGAGGTTCACCTGGCCAGCTTCACCTGTGATCAACACAGCCTCAGTGCTCAGGCTGCAGCAGCCGCCCAGCACCAGCAGCAGCAGCACTAGCCAGCACACACACGCAGGCACCACCAGCAGCAGCACCAGCAGCAGCAGCTGCTGCAAGAGGAAAGGAGACACAGCAGAAACAGCAGCACAGCAGGAGAAACAAGACTCGTCCCGCTGTGGTGTGGGACGGCTGCGAGGCGCCCCTCACCCCCACCTTCCCCGAAACCCCATTGATCTGCGGGCCGCCCCCCATCCATCGCCCCCCACAACCACCTGCTGAGCGTGGCGGCCACCTGTGAGGTGCGGGGCTTGCGCCCCCTCTCCCAGCACGCCCAGGAGGCGGCGGGTGTGATGGCGGTGCAGACGGCGTGTGAGGCCGCCCCTCCTGAGGGGTCCTAGACCCCGCCACTGCTGTGCATGGGGGGCGGCGAGCCTGGGGTCGCTGCTGCTGCTGCTGCTGCTGCTGTTGCTGCTGGCGGCGGAGGGGCCGCTAGGCTACCTCCTGCCGTAGTGGCCGAGTAAGGTGACGCAGAGACGCCGCAGAGCTCCTGGGAGCAGCAGGCGCTGCGTCTGCTGGCAGCCGCTGCCACGCGGAGTGTGGGCGGGGAGGGGGCTGGCGGCGGCGGCGGCGGCGGGGAGGGTGGAGACGTAGCAGCAGCAGCATCAGCAGCAGGAGGAGCAGCCAGGGCAGCAGCAAGGGCTCTAGGAGCGGTGCTCCGACGCAGACAGTTCGTGGGTCGTAGAGCTGTGACGGAACCCCACGTGAACGTCGCTACCAACCCAAGACGCCGCAACAGCCTCGGTAAGTCCAACCCCAGTCTCTACCCCAGTCTCTACACCAGTCTCTACCCCAGTCTCTACCCCAGTCTCTACCCCAGTCTCTACACCAGTCTCTACCCCAGTCTCTACCCCAGTCTCTACCCCAGTCTCTGCCCCAGTCTCTACACCAGTCTCTACCCCAGTCTCTACCCCAGTCTCTACCCCAGTCTCTACCCCAGTCTCTACCCCAGTCTCTACCCCAGTCTCTACACCAGTCTCTACCCCAGTCTCTACCCCAGTCTCTACCCCAGTCTCTCCCCAGTCTCCATCACCCAGTCTCTACCCCAGTCTCTACCCCAGTCTCTACCCCAGTCTCTACACCCAGTCTCTACCCCAGTCTCTACCCCAGTCTCTACCCCAGTCTCTCCCCAGTCTCTACCCCAGTCTCTACCCCAGTCTCTACCCCAGTCTCTACCCCAGTCTCTACCCCAGTCTCTACCCCAGTCTCTACCCCAGTCTCTACCCAGTCTCTCCCCAGTCTCTACCCAGTCTCTACCCCAGTCTCTACCCCAGTCTCTACCCCAGTCTCTACCCAGTCTCTACCCAGTCTCTACCCCAGTCTCTACCCCAGTCTCTACCCAGTCTCTACCCAGTCTCTACTACCCAGTCTCTCAGTCTCCCCAGTCTCTAACCCAGTCTCTACCCCAGTCTCTACCCCAGTCTCTACCCCAGTCTCTACCCCAGTCTCTACCCCAGTCTCTACCCCAGTCTCTACCCCAGTCTCTACCCCAGTCTCTACCCCAGTCTCTACCCCAGTCTCTACCCCAGTCTCTACCCCAGTCTCTACCCAGTCTCTACCCAGTCTCTACCCCAGTCTCTACCCCAGTCTCTACCCCAGTCTCTACCCCAGTCTCTCACTCAGTCTCTACCCAGTCTCTAGCCACCCAGTCTCTACCCAGTCTCTACCCCAGTCTCTACTCCAGTCTCTACCCCAGTCCCCACCCCAGTCTCTACCCCAGTCTCCACCCCAGTCACTACCGCAGTCTCCACCCCAGTCTCTACCCCAGTCTCCACCCCAGTCTCCACCAAAGTCTCTACTCCAGTCTCTACCCCAGTCTCTACTCCAGTCTCTACCCCAGTCTCTACCCCAGTCTCTACCCCAGTCTCCACCCAATCTCTATACCAGTCTCTACCCCAGTCTCTACTCCAGTCTGTACCCCAGTCTCTACTCCTGTCTCTACTCCAGTCTCTACCCCAGTCTACACCCCAGTCTCTGCCCTCGTTTCTACACCAGTCTCCAACCCAGTCTCTACCCCAGTTTCAACCCTAGTCTCTACCCCAGTTTTTTTTCCAGTCTCTACCCCAGCCTCTACCCCAGTCTCTACCCCAGTCTCCACCCAGTCTCCACCCCAGTCTCTACCCAAGTCTCTACCACAGTCTCTACCCCCAGTCTCTACATCCAGTCTCTACCCCAGTCTCTACCCCAGTCTCTACCCCAGTCTCTTCCCTAGTTTCTACCCCAGTCTCTACCCCAGTCTCTACCCCAGTCTTTTCCCCAGTCTCTTCCCTAGTTTCTACCCCAGATTCTACCCCAGTCTCCACCCCAGTCTCTACCCCAGTCTCTACTCCAGTCTCTACCCCAGTCTCTACACAATTCTCCACCCTGTCTCCACCTGTCTCCACTCCAGTCTCTACCCCAGTCTCTACCCCAGTCTCCACCCCAGTCTCTTCCCCAGTCTCAATCCCATCCTCTACCCCAGTCTCTACCCCAGTCTCCACCCCAGTCTCTACCCCAGTCTCCACCCCAGTCTCTTCCCTAGTCTCAATCCCATCCTCTACCCCAGTCTTCAACCCAGTCTCCACCCCAGTCTCCACCCCAGTCTCTACCCACTGTCACAACCCACACCACCTTCAGCACCCGCGGATTTCAACAACCACCCCAACACTGGAGTCAATCTGCACCCCACAACCCATATCATAACCCCAGCACCCATACCATTACCCCATCACCCATATCATAACCCCAGCACATATATCATAACCCCAGCACCCATACCATTACCCCATCACCCATATCATAACCCCAGCACCCATATCATAACCCCAGCACCCATATCATAACCCCAGCACCCATATCATAACCCCAGCACTCATACCATAACCCCAGCATCCATATCATAACCCCAGCACCCATATCATAACCCCAGCACCCATATCATAACCTCAGCACCCATACCATAACCCCAGCACCCATATCATAACCCCAGCACCCATATCATAACCTCAGCACCCATATCAGAACCCCAGCACCCTCACACTCACCCCAGCACTCTCACACTCACCCCAGCACACTCAACTCAGCACACTCACCACAGCACACTCACCCCAGCACACTCACCCCAGCACACTCACCCCAGCACACTCACCCAACACACTCACCCCAGCACACTCACCCCAGCACACTCACCCCAGCACACTCACCCCAGCACACTCACCCCAGCACACTCACCCAGCACACTCACCCCAGCACACTCACCCCAGCACACTCACCCCAGCACACTCACCCCACACACTCACCCCAGCACACTCACCCAACACACTCACCCCAGCACACTCACCCAACACACTCACCCCAGCACACTCACCCAGCACACTCACCCCAGCACACTCACCCCAGCACACTCACCCCAGCACACTCACCCCAGCACACTCACCCAGCACACTCAACCCAGCACACTCACCCCAGCACACTCACCCCAGCACACTCACCCCAGCACACTCACCCCAGAACACTCACCCCAGCACACTCACCCCAGCACACTCACCCAACACACTCACACCAGCACACTCACCCCAGCACAATCACCCCAGCACACTCACCCCAGCACACTCACCCCAGCACACTCACCCCAGCACACTCACCCAACACACTCACCCCAGCACAATCACCCCAGCACACTCACCCTAGCACACTCACCCCAGCACACTCACCCCAGCACACTCACCCAACACACTCACCCCAGCACACTCATCCCAGCACACTCACCCAGCACACTCACCCCAGCACACTCACCTCAGCACACTCACCCCAGCGCACTCACCCCAGCACACTCACCCCAGCACACTCACCCCAGCACACTCACCCCAGCACACTCACCCCAGCACACTCACCCCAGCACACTCACCCCAGCACACTCACCCCAGCACACTCACCCCAGCACACTCACCCCAGCACACTCACCCCAGCACACTCACCCCAGCACACTCACCCCAGCACACTCACCCCAGCACACTCACCCCAGCACACTCACCCCAGCACACTCACCCCAGCACACTCACCCAACACACTCACCCCAGCACACTCACCCCAGCACACACACCCCAGCACACTCACCCCAGCACACTCACCCCAGCACACTCACCCCAGCACACACACCCAACACACTCACCCCAGCACACTCACCCCAGCACACTCACCCCAGCACACTCACCCCAGCACACTCACCCCAGCTTAAGACACATACAGAGGCAGCAGGTGGTAAATATAGATGATGTAATGAGTCCGTCAACCTGGAGAAGCTCATCGTTCCAGACGGGTTTACATCGTCCTTATTTCACGTGAATGAAGAAGTTTACTGTGAAGGTGAAATGTATCATCAATAAAGATACCCAACATGTGTCTTAATCTTCACCCCTTACTCAAGCACCACCTTATTGCAGCACCCTCACCCCATCACCCCCACTCTCACTCCAGCACCAGCACCCCAGTCTTCCCCTCACAGTAACCTCACCCTGCCACCTCCACTCTTGTATTCCCCACCCAAGCATCCTCACGTGACCCTCGCACCCTTACCCACGCACCGTCACCCCATCACCCCTACCCCAGTACTATCACCCTAGCATGCTCTCCCCAGTACTCCTACTCAAACTCCCTCACCCCAAAACCCACACCCCAGCACCCCTACCCCAGCACTTTCACCTTAGCACCCTAACCCTAGCATGTTTTCCCCAGTATCCCTACCCCAGCTCCCTCACGCCAGGACCTTACCCCAGCACCTTTATGACATGCCCACTCTGGCTTCACCACACTGATGGCACGAGAGAAACATTCTTAAGTTATACCGTTTATTGTCGAGTAGAATGTGGATACAGTGAGTGGCAGTAACTCGTCCACGTACACTCACTTCTCGGTTCGACCCCACCTCATCCAGCCCTTGGGTGCTGATGCCTAAAACCTATATGAGTCATACACTGTGTCTGTTCATATGGGCGTTTATTAAATTCCCTCTTGATGGTTGCTAACAGTTGATACTTGTACCAAAACAACATCGCTGATACCACTAACAGGTGGGATCCACTACTGCCGTGCGACCTCGCACAGCAGTAGCAGTGCCGTGCGACCTCGCACAGCAGTAGCAGTGCCGTGCGACCTCGCACAGCAGTAGCAGTGCTGTGCGACCTCGCACAGCAGTAGCAGTGCCGTGCGACCTCGCACAGCAGTAGCAGTGCTGTGCGACTTCGCACAAGTAGCGTGCTGTCGACCTCGCACAGCAGTAGCAGTGCCGTGCGACCTCGCACAGCAGTAGCAGTGCCGTGCGACCTCGCACAGCAGTAGCAGTGCCGTGCGACCTCGCACAGTAGCAGTGCTGCGACTGCACAACAGTAGCAGTGCCGTGCGACCTCGCCACAGTAGCAGTGCGTGCGACCCGCACAGCGTAGCAGTGCTGCGACTCGCACAGCACTGGCACCAGATCGGACGTAAAGCAAGTTATACAGTGTATCTTAACAGTCATTATAAAGCATTCAATATATAAATACAGATGTCCATCATAAATGAATCAGTCATTGACAATAGTGAGTGTTTTCACGCATTCTGGATGGAAAAAGTATGTATGAAAGTAAACAGAAGGAATCTTGGTGTGCATACAGGCTACGATCTGTCAGAATCCCAAGTTGGTGAAAGTACTAAGCGAGGACACTAAAAAAAATATTACGAGTGAATTCTAGAGCAAGAAATATAAGTTACTCTGTATGAGGACTCGCTTAAGTGAGACACTGAGTCAGTTTCATTACGTGGTCATAATCCTTCAAGGCACTGAACACAAAACACTTCTTGAATACCAGTGCATTATCACACAGGAATACCAAAACAGTAAATCTGGAAGAGCAAGGTACTTTAGCAATGGTCATTACATTAGACATGTCTAGACATAGGCCACAGATGATGATCAACTTGTGTTTATGTGTATTAACATGCCTTTATATAATTGCTGTTGAAAGAATTAAAATGTATAATATTCAGAGATTTTACACATATATGCACGAATATTGACACCTTGCTCAGCCATTACACAAGTTACATAAACAAAGTAAACATCAGAGTGAACATGATGTTCCAAGACACTACATCATATTTTGTGGTAATAAATATAATAAACATTCTTTGGTCTCGGAGTCTTTACTGGTCCAGAGCTGAGAGCACACTGACAGCTAGTGTCACACGACACTAGTGGGTAGGCAGGTCAGAGCAAGACGGTGTCTGATGCCACCTGTCTGTGCATCAGAAAGATGATAGGCATCATCAATGGCCCTTTTAAGACTTTACAATGACCACGAACTTTGCACTTGCAGCAACGAATGTGTTCAACAACACAATAAGGGCCAGCAAATTTCTTTTCAAGCTTAGCTAATACAAAAAACTTGTTGAAATTCAGCAACAATACACTAGAACTAAGTCTGATGTTACTAGACTTGACAGAGGCATTCCGAATTCTGGTAAACTTAGTGGTAGCCTTTGTAAGGGATACTCTCACCCTCTTATAGAGGTAAACTGGTGTAGGTGGTGAATACAGCGGCTTATAAGGAAGTATTGTCAGCAGCGAACAGACATAATGTGGTGACTAGTTGTGACGTTGAGGGCAGAGTTACACACTGCCCCTCAGGGACTGTTACCCCACTGAAGGTTATCTACCTATCTGGAGTATACCTGGAGGGTGTTCCGGGGGTCATTCCCCCCGCGGCCCTGTCCATGACCAGGCCTCACGGTGAATCAGGGCCTCATCAGCCAGGCTGTTGCTGCTGGCCGCATGGAATCCAAGGTACAAACCACTGCCAGGCTGGTCAGGTACTGACTTTAGGTATCTGTCCAGCTCCATCTTGAAGACAGCCAGGGCTCTATTAGTAATCCCCTTTATGTATGTTGGGAAGCAGCTGAAGAGTCTTGGGCCCCTAACACTTATTGTATTAACTTTTAGTGTACTCACGACACCCCTGCTGTTCATTGGGGGATGTTGCACAGCCTGCCGAGTCCTTTGCTTTCGTGGAAGGGGGTAAATTTCTGTCCGAAGATTTGGGACTAGTCCCTCTAGGATTTTCCAGGTGTTAATTACGATGCATCTTTCTCGCCTGCGTTCCAAGGAGTACAGGTCAAGGGACTTCAGATGTTCCCAGTAATTGAGGTATTTGACTGTACTTATGTGCACATGCAGGGAAAGTTCTCTTTATATTATACAGATCTGCAATTTAACATTGTCTTGCATGGAATTGTTAGTGTACGTACAGCAGTATTCTAGCCTAAAGAGAACAAGTGCATAAAATTAGATCATCATTGGATTGACTTCCCTTGTTTTGAAGGTTCTCATTATCCATCCTATCATTTTCTTAACAGATGTGATAATAATAACATTGTTGTGATCTTTGAAAGTGAGATTATCTGACGTTACTACTCTCAGGTCCTTCACAATAGTTTTCCGCTCTACTGATCAGAATTTGCTTTATACTCCGATCTAGCTTTTATTTCCCCAAGTTTTCCATAGGAAAGTAATTGAAATTTGTCCTCAAATTGTTTTTTTGTGGCGCATTGGAAGATTTGGTTTACATCCGCTTGAGGATTTACAGTGTCAGTAATGGATGACACTCTCATGTAAATTCTAGTATCGTCAGCAAAGGAAGACACAGTGCTATGGTTTACATTTCTGTCTATGTCAAATATGAGGATGAGGAAAATGATGAGGGCGAGTATTGTACTTTGTGGAACAGAGCTTTTCACTGTAACCGACTCTGACTTAACTCTGTTTACTATTACTCTATGTGCTCTATTTGTTAGAAAGTTAAAGATCCATCTTCCAACTTTTCCCGTTATTCCTTTATCACGCATTCTGTGTTATTACGCCATGGTCACACTTGTCGAAGGCTTTTGCAAAGTCTGTGTATACTACATCTGTATTCTGTTTGTCCTCCAGGGCATCCAAGACCATGTCACAGTGGTCCAACCCATGCTGCCCTGGGTTTTGCAATTGTTGGGTATGCAAGTGGTTAGCGATCTTGCTTCTTAGAACCCTTTCAAAGATTTTTATGATACGGGACGTTAGTGCGACGGATATAGCCCCACTTGTGGAGTGGACTTATATCCGTTGTTTTTAGTGACTGTGGGATGACCCCTGTATCTAGGCCTCCCTCTCAATAGCATATTTAAGACACGCAAGCAGGGTTTCTAGCAGTTCTTGACAAATACGGAGGTCCACGCGTCTGGGCCAGAGTTTGTGGTCATGTCGTTAACTGTTTTTTTCAAAGTCCAATGGTGTTAGGGTTATATCAGAAATTTTGGAGATATAAACAAAATTTTGAATCTCGGTCATAAATTTTTTTCCAGAACGTCGGCCCTTAGTCTGATAATGGCTCACTAAACACCGAGTCATATTGAGACTTCAGTATCTCACATGTTTCTTTGCTGTTATGGTGTAAGTCCCATCTCGTTTAAGCAAGGGCCCAATACTGGATATGGTTTTTGCCCTGGATTTGGCATATGAAAAGAAATATTTTGTATTTGTTTCCATTTTATTTATTGCTTTTAGTTTGTTCTGTGTTTGCTGGATCCAGTATGATTTATTTATTTTAAGTTTGATATTTTCTATTTCTCTAGCCAGTGCCTTATTCCGTATTTCAGATAGACTGGCCCCTTTGAGAAGTTATGTGATTCTTCGTCTTCGCCTGTAGATGGAGCGTCTCTCTTTCTAGTTTACATCTTCTCTTCTTTTTCCTTATGGGAATGTGCCTTTAGCATCTAGTGTTACACTAGATGAAGTAGCCAGAAGGGCCCACATGGGCAGGGCGAAGTTACCTGTCATGGGGGATTTCAACCACAAGAAGATTAATTGGGAAAACCTGGAGTCACATAAGAGACCAGAAATGTGGAGGACTAAGGTGCTGGAGGCGGTACTGGATAACTTCATGCACTAACATGTTAGAGACAACCAGAGAGAGAGAGAGAGAGAGAAGATAAACCAGCAAGGCCAGACCTCATATTCACTTTGAGCAGTTCCAACACATGGTATATTACCTGTGAAAGGCCCCTCGGCATTAGAGATCACGTGGTCCTGAGTTTCGAATATCTTATAGAGTTAACAGTGGAGAGAAGACAAACTTCCGGAGACAATTCCTGTATGAGGTGCAGTGCGGAAGAGAACTAGAGGGAAAGAGTAAATGAAATGCTGGAACACGTGGGCACAAAGTGCAGGGAGGCAGAGGAGATAGCACCCAGGGGCAACAGAAACAATGGGAAGACCAGAGTCCATGGTTTACTCGGAGGTTATTGAAGCCAAAGTAAAGTGTGCTAGAGCAGAAACGAATATGCATGAATAAGGAGGAAGACCCAGCAGCAATTTAAGAATGACATAGCATCGAAAGCCAAATTTGACCCAAAGTTGTTTTACAACCACATCAGGCGGAAAACAACATTCAAGAACCAGGTAATCAGGCTGAAGAAGGATGGAGGGGAGCTCACAAGGAATGACCAGGAAGTAAGTGAAGAGCTCAGCACGAGATTTAAAAAGTTATTCTCAGAGGAGACAGAAAGGGTTCGAGGAAACCGAGGGGGTAGAATACCTAAAGTGGTGGAGCACCTAGAAAGGAATGGGATCATACAGGATAATCAACACGGCTTCAGTGATAATACGTGACGAGGTATCAGAGTTTGCGCATGTGTCGAGTGGGGTTCCACAAGGGTCAGTCATAGGGCTGGTTCTGTTTCTTGTAAATGTTTCCAATGACATGACGGAAGGGATAGATTCAGAGGTGTCTCAGTTCGCAGAGGCCGTAACAATAATGAGAATACAAGCGGGCGAGGATCATGAAACACTACAAAGGGATCTGGACAGGCTGCAAGCCTGGTCCGACAAATGGCTCATGGAGTTTAACCACACATATTGCAAGGTCATGAAGCTTGGGGTAGGACAAAGAAAACCGCAGACGGAGTACAGGCTTGGGGATCAAAGGGTGTAAATTTCACTCAAGGAAAAGTATCTTGGGTTGAGTATCATACCGAACACATCAAGGAAACCTAAGAATAATGTTTCGACCGTGTACGTCAGGCCCATACTGGAGTATGCAGCACCAGTATGGAACCCACACCTGGTCAAGCACGTCCCGGAGCTAAGTGGTATGTCCTACGAGGAGACGTTGAGGGAACTCGACGTGATAACACTGGAGGACAGGAGGGATGGGGAAACCATCATAACGTGTTATAAAAAAAATGAGAGGAATTGACAAGGTGGACAGGAACATCATACTTCAGAGATGTGACACAGGACAAGGGGTCACAACACAAGTTGAAGACTCAGATGAACCATAGGGATGTTAGGAAGTATTTCATCAGCTTTATAGTTGTCAGGAAGTGGAACAATCTAGAGAGTGAAGTAGTGGAGGCAGGATCCATACTTAACTTTAAAAAGAGGTACGATAAGGCTCTTGAAGCAGAGAGACCTAGTAGCGACAAGCGAAGAAGCGGGGCCAGGAGCTGTGACTCGATCCCTGCAATCACATATAGGTGAGTACACCTCCACACCCTCACATCACCATACACCACAACCTCACACACCTTCAGTGTTGCCACATCAACATCAAAATATCTTCACAGTGTTGCCACACCAACACACCTTCAGAGTGTTGCCACATCAACATCAACACACCTTCACAGTGTTGCCACACCAACACACCTTCAGAGTGTTGCCACATCAACATCAACACACCTTCACAGTGTTGCCACACCAACACACCTTCAGAGTGTTGCCACACCAACATCAACATACCTTCACAGTGTTGCCACACCAGCACACCTTCAGTGTGTTGCCACACCAACATCAACATACCTTCACAGTGTTGCCACACCAACACACCTTCAGAGTGTTGCCACACCAACATCAACATACCTTCACAGTGTTGCCACACCAGCACACCTTCAGTGTGTTGCCACACCAACATCAACACACCTTCACAGTGTTGCCACACCAACACACCTTCAGAGTGTTGCCACACCAACATCAACACACCTTCACAGTGTTGCCACACCAACACACCTTCAGAGTGTTGCCACACCAACATCAACACACCTTCACAGTGCTGCCACACCAACACACCTTCAGAGTGTTGCCACACCAACACACCTTCAGAGTGTTGCCACACCAACATCAACACACCTTCACAGTTCTGCCACACCAACACACCTTCACAGTGTTGCCACACCAACATCAACATACCTTCACAGTGTTGCCACACCAGCCTCCCTCAACACAAACATCCCACCTTCAGGACTGTCACTCTTGGTGTTGTGGTAATTTGTAAGTTTTGTGAGAGTGACATATTGTGTGTTTCACTCCACCACCTGTTGCACCACCAGCTGCTGCTACACCACCTGCTTCTGCACCACCTGCTGTTGCTGCACCACCTACTGCTGCTGCACCACCTGCTGTTGCTGCACCACCTACTGCTGCTGCACTACCTGCTGCTACTCCACCTGCTGCTGCTGCACCACCTGCTTCTGCACCACCTGCTGTTGCTGCACCACCTACTGCTGCTGCACCACCTGCTGTTGCTGCACCACCTACTGCTGCTGCACCACCTGATTCTGCACCACCTACTGTTGCCGCACCACCTACTGCTGCTGCACCACCTGCTGCTGCTGCACCACCTGCTACTGCTGCACCACCTGCTACTGCTGCTTCACCTGCTTCTGCACCACCTACTGCTGCTGCACCACCTGCTGCTACTCCACCTGCTGCTGCTCCACCACCTGCTGCTGCTGCTGCTCCACCACCTGCTGCTGCTCCACCACCTGCTGCTGCTCCACCACCTGCTGCTGCTGCTCCACTACCTGCTGCTGCTGCTGCTCCACCACCTGCTTCTGCTGCTGTTCCACCACCTGCTGCTGCTTCACTACCTGCTGCTGCTCCCCCACCTGCTGCTGCTCCACCACCTGCTGCTGCTCCACCACCTGCTGCTGCTGCTCCACTACCTGCTGCTACTGCTCCACCACCTGCTGTTGCTCCACTACCTGCTGCTGCTGCTGCTGCTCCACTACCTGCTGCTGCTCCACCACCTGCTGCTGCTCGACCACCTGCTGCTGCTCCACCACCTGCTGCTGCTGCTCCACTACCTGCTGCTGCTGCTGCTGCTCCACCACCTGCTGCTGCTGCTCCACTACCTGCTGCTGTTACTCCACCACCTGCTGCTGCTGCTGCTCCACCACCTGCTGCTGCTCCACTACCTGCTGCTGCTCCACCACCTGCTGCTGTTCCACCACATGCTGTTGCTCCACCACCTGCTGCTGCTGCTCCACTACCTGCTGCTGCTGCTCCACCACCTGCTGTTGCTCCACTACCTGCTGCTGCTGCTCCACCACCTGCTGCTGCTCCACTACCTGCTGCTGCTCCACCACCTGCTGTTGCTCCACCACCTGCTGCTGCTGCTCCACTACCTGCTGCTGCTGCTCCACCACCTGCTGTTGCTCCACTACCTGCTGCTGCTGCTCCACCACCTGCTGTTGCTCCACTACCTGCTGCTGCTGCTCCACCACCTGCTGCTGCTGCTCCACCACCTGCTGCTGCTCCATCACCTGCTGCTGCTCCACCACCTGCTGCTGCTGCTCCACTACCTGCTGCTGCTGCTTCACCACCTGCTGTTGCTCCACTACCTGCTGCTGCTGCTCCACCACCTGCTGTTGCTCCACTACCTGCTGCTGCTGCTCCACTACCTGCTGCTGCCGCGCCACCACCTGCTCCTGCTCCACCACCTGCTGCTGCTCCACCACCTGCTGCTCCACCACCTGCTGCTGCTCCACCACCTGCTGCTGTTGCTCCACTACCTGCTGCTGCTGCTCCACCACCTGCTGTTGCTCCACTACCTGCTGCTGCTGTTCCACCACCTGCTGTTGCTCCACTACATGCTGCTGCTGCTCCACCACCTGCTGCTGCTGCTCCACTATCTGCTGCTGCTGCTCAACTACCTGCTGCTGCTGCTCCACCATCTGCTGCTGCAGCTCCACCACCTGCTGCTGCTGCTCAACTACCTGCTGCTGCTGCTCCACTATCTGCTGCTGCTTCTGCTCTACTATCTGCTGCTGCTTCCCCACCTGCTGCTGCTGCTCCACCACCTGCTGCTGCTGCTTCACCACCTGCTGCTGCTGCTTCACTACCTGCTGCTGCTGCTCCACCACCTGCTGCTGCTGCTCCACCACCTGCTGCTGCTGCTCCACCACCTGCTGCTGCTGATCCACCACCTGCTGCTGCTGATCCACCACCTGCTGCTGCTGTCCACCACCTGCTGCTGCTGTCCACCACCTGCTGCTGCTGTCCACCACCTGCTGCTGCTGCCTCTCACCACCTGCTGCTGCTGTTTCCACCACCTGCTGCTGCTGCTCCACCACCTGCTGCTGCTGCTTCACCACCTGCTGCTGCTGCTCCACCACCTGCGCTGCTGCTGCTTCACTACCTGCTGCTGCTGCTCCACCACCTGCTGCTGCTGCTCCACTATCTGCTGCTGCTTCTGCTCTACTATCTGCTGCTGCTCCACCACCTGCTGCTGCTGCTCCACCACCTGCTGCTGCTGCTTCACTACCTGCTGCTGCTGCTCCACCACCTGCTGCTGCTGCTCCACCACCTGCTGCTGCTGATCCACCACCTGCTGCTGCTGCTGCTGCTCCACCACCTGCTGCTGCTCCACCACCTGCTGCTGCTGCTCCACCACCTGCTGCTGCTGCTGTTCCACCACCTGCTGCTGCTGCTCCACCACCTGCTGCTGCTGCTCCACCACCTGATGCTGGTGCTCCACCACCTGCTGCTGCTGCTCCACCACCTGCTGCTGCTGCTGTTCCACCACCTGCTGCTGCTGCTCCACCACCTGCTGCTGCTTCACCACCTGCTGCTGCTGCTCCACCACCTGCTGCTGCTGCTCCACCACCTGCTGCTGCTGCTCCACCACCTGCTGCTGCTGCTCCACCACCTGCTGCTGCTGCTGTTCCACCACCTGCTGCTGCTGCTCCACCACCTGCTGCTGCTGCTGTTCCACCACCTGCTGCTGCTGCTCCACCACCTGCTGCTGCTGCTTCACCACCAGCTGCTGCTGCTCCACCACCTGCTGCTGCTGCTCCTTCACCACTTGCTGTTCCTCTACATCGTCATCTTGGTCTTCCACCCAGCTGGTTTCCCCAGTGGTGTGATCCACCTCTGTATTCCACTGATAAAGCCTGCTACGCGGGCGACAAGTGTCCTCAATAAAGATTCAGAGTATTGCACGAGTCTCGCTTATCAGTAATGCAGTTCCTCTTAACTGCCTCAGCAGCCTCCTTGCAAACCTCTGCACAAACCGTAGTTATTGGATCTGTTTCTTCAGGTGATGGTCTAATGTCTCCCACGACGTGATGGGTGTGATATACGCCATGTTTACAGTAGAGTTTGTTGTTAAGGTAGGTGTTGTTAAGCGTAGAGGAGGCTCACGCACCCAAGAACATGCGCACGTACCACAGAACCGGTGCGCATACCACAGAACACACGCACGTACCGTACTGAGGGCGCACGCACCGAACAGAGGGTGCACACACCGTAGAGAGGGCGCACACACCGTAGAGCAGGCGCACACACCGTAGAGAGAGCGCACACACCGTAGAGAGAGCGCACACACCGTAGAGAGGGCGCACACACCTCCACAGTTACTGGGCTGACACTTGTGTCTCTCTGTGCTGGATGGTAATGGTTACTGTTATGGTCACACGGGTGTTATAATAATAATAATAATAATAATAATAATATCTTTATTTACTACAAGTACATGTACAAGGTATACAGTCCTAGCTGACATCAATGACATACATACTACTATATAGAAAGCCCCTTGTTATGCTGAGCATTTCGGGCAAATTAGGTCAGTGTCCCAGGATGCGACCCACACCAGTCAACTAACACCCAGGTACCCATTTTACTGATGGGTGAACATAGACAACAGGTGTAAAGAAACACGCCCAGTGTTTCTACCCTGGCTGGGAATCGAACCCGAACCCTCGCCGTGCGAAGCGAGAGCTTTAGCCACCAGGCCACCAGAGCCCAGAGGTTGTTTGTGTCTGGTCTGTAGTCTGGCTCTCTCAGTTAGTAGTCTCTATCTGGTTTGATTGATGCAAGAACCACCACTGTTGTAACAACCCCCACACTGTTGTAACAACCCCCACACTGTTGTAACAACCCCCACACTGTTGTAACAACCCACACACTATTGTAACAACCCCCACACTGTTGTAACAACCCCCACACTGTTGTAACAACCCCCACACTGTTGTAACAACCACCACACTGTTGTAACAACCACCACACTGTTGTAACAACCACCACACTGTTGTAACAACCACTACACTGTTGTAACAACCACCACACTGTTGTAACAACCACCACACTGTTGTAACAACCACCACACTGTTGTAACAACCACCACACTGTTGTAACAACCACCACACTGTTGTAACAACAACCACACTGTTGTAACAACCACCACACTGTTGTAAAAACCACCACACTGTTGTAACAACCACCACACTGCTGTAACAACCACCACACTGTTGTAACAACCACCACACTGTTGTAACAACCACCACACTGTTGTAACAACCACCACACTGTTGTAACAACAACCACACTGTTGTAACAACCACCACACTGCTGTAACAACCCCACAATGTTGTAACACCCCCACACTGTTGTAACAACCACCACACTGTTGTAACAATCCCCACACTGTTGTAACAACCACCACACTGTTGTAACAATCCCCATACTGTTGTAACAACCACCACACTGCTGTAACAACCCCACAATGTTGTAACACCCCCACACTGTTGTAACAACCACCACACTGTTGTAACAACCACCACACTGTTGTAACAACAACCACACTGTTGTAACAACCACCACACTGCTGTAACAACCCCACAATGTTGTAACACCCCCACACTGTTGTAACAACCACCACACTGTTGTAACAATCCCCACACTGTTGTAACAACCACCACACTGTTGTAACAATCCCCATACTGTTGTAACAACCACCACACTGCTGTAACAACCCCACAATGTTGTAACACCCCCACACTGTTGTAACAACCACCACACTGTTGCAACAATCTCCACACTGTTGTAACAACCACCACACTGCTGTAACAATCCCCATACTGTTGTAACAACCACCACACTGCTGTAACAACCACCACACTGTTGTAACAACCCTCACACTGTTGTAACAACAACCACACTGTTGTAACAACCCTCACACTGTTGTAACAACCCTCACACTGTTGTAACACACCTCACGGGGCCGAAACATTTCGAAGTGTTTCGTTACACACACACACACACACACACACACACACACACACACACACACATACATACATACAACAGGCCTAGTGTCTAATCGAAATGTGCCTAGGACAAAATGGTAACTGGAGTAATTTTTGAGGTGTGTAATATGTGTGGTGGAGAGAACACCAGCTGTGAGGTGGAGGGAACACCAGGTGTGTGGTGGAGGGAACACCACCTGTAAGATGGAGGGAACACCAGGTGTGTAATGGAGAGAACACCAACTCTGAGGTGGAGAGACTACCAGCTGTGAGGTGGAGGGAACACCAACTGTGAGGTGGAGGGGATACCACCTGTGAGGTGGAGGGGATACCACATGTGAGGTGGAGGGGATACCACCTGTGAGGTGGAGGGGATACCACATGTGAGGTGGAGGGAGCACCAGGTGTATGGTGGAGGGAACACCAACTGTGAGGTGGATAGAACACCACCTGTGAGGTAGAGAGAACACCAGCTGTGAGGTGGAGGGAACACCACCTGTGAGGTAGAGAGAACACCAGCTGTGAGGTGGAGGGAACACCAGCTGTGATGTGGAGGGAACACCAGCTGTGAGGTGGAGGGAAGACCAAACTCTCTCTCTCTCTCTCTCTCTCTCTCTCTCTCTCTCTCTCTCTCTCTCTCTCTCTCAGAATTTTCATGCTCTGACCTTTATACCTCCCTCTCCCTCTCCCTCTCCCTCTCTCTCTCCCTCTTCTCCCTTCCCCCAGTTTTCTCCCTCCCCTCCCCGTCTCCCCTCCTGGCCTCCCTCCTCCCCTTATGCTCCCTTGCTTCAAACAGCTCCAGGCCCCTTTGAAAAGCTCTCTCACATACGTACACATACTCCCTCAAACATACGCACGCGCTTGCACACACACACACACACACACACACACACACACACACACACACACACACACATACACACACACTCCAGCCCCCGGTGGCCCAGTGGGTAAAGCTCTCGCTTCACGCACGGAGGGGCCGGGTTCAATTCCCGGTGGGGCAGAAACATTTCGAAGTGTTTCCTTACACACACACACACACACACACACACACATACATACAACAGGCCTAGTGTCTAATTGACATGTGCCTAGGACAAAATGGTAACTAACATACGTAAGATAAATCCCGAGTACTTGGAACCCTCAGCTAACCAAGAACTCAAACAGAAGCCCGAGTAAGTTACAAGGTTGTCCACCAGGGAGGGCAAGCATGATCTGTCGAGGGCAAGAGGACATATGACCTGGATATAAGAAATACTCCCGAGCTAAGACAACCTGTGCTAGCTATGTATGCACCCCACTAAGATCACCACAATCACCGCCTCAATCACCACCACAGTCACCGCCTCAATCACTACCACAGTCACCGCCTCAATTACCACCACAGTCACCGCCTCAATTACCACCACAGTCTCCACCTCAATCACCACCACAATCACCGCCACAATCACCACCACAGTCACCGCCACAATCACCACCACAGTCACCGTCTCAATCACCACCACAGTCTCCACCACAATCACCGCCACAATCACCACCACAATCACCGCCACAATCACCGCCACAATCACCACCATCGCGAAACTCTTCCTTTTCCTTAATCTTAGAAGACGAAAAAGATTTTATCTTATTTAAAGTAAAGACTTCCAAGAAAACCTAAACTTATTTACGTGTCTACCAGTGACGTGTTTGGTGTTGCTTCACCTGGCTGTGTTAGGTGTTTGCACCAGTGTATGAAGCTATACACAGTATAGTATGCTGAAGAAATCAGCACTTCTCAGCGGATATTCCCTTAGACGTATATATATATATATATCAATGAATGTACACTGGGAAATATACATCTTTATATACGCTCATAAGTGCTTATCAATATATACACTAAGAGGTACTCATCTCAATGTACATGAAGAGATGTGTATCTGGCAATGTATATACACTGAGGAATGCATATTACTGCATTCGCCAAATACGTTACATATGCATTCATGACACGCGAGACCAGCCACAAGTCCTGTGGTCATCTTTTCCTGCTGTAAACACAGAGTTCTTGGTGACTCTTAGGTGGACTGTGGCATTCTGACTTGTCAGGGGAAGTTGGGATGATGGTTTGATTGCTTCGTTTGTGGTGATCGTTCTCAGTCCGTTAGATAACGTGTATGATATCCGTGTATGATATCCGTGTATGATATCCGTGTTCACTCTTCATCATCGCTCTGGTGGTCTGGTGGCTAAAGCTCTCGCTTCACACGGCGAGGGCCTGGGTTCGATTCCCAGCCAGGGCAGAAACATTGGGCGTGTTTCTTTACACCTGTTGTCTATGTTCCCCATCAGTAAAATGGGTACCTGGGTGTTAGTCGACTGGTGTGAGTCGCATCCTGGGACACTGACCTAATATGCCCGAAATGCTCAGCATAACAAGGGACATTCTATATAGTAGTATGTCATTGATGTCAGCTAGGCCTGTATACCATGTACATGTACTTGTAGTAAATAAAGATATTATTATTATTATTATTATTAATTTGGCTTTCTTGAGTTGAAATCTTTGTACCTTCGTTAATAATGCTAGTTGGTGAGGTTAATTGCCCCGCTATCGGCAGGGTACCCCGCTATCGGCAGGGTAGCATCGCTGGTGTTGACTCGTAGCAACCACTCACCAGTGCGCTGCTAACTGGTCCACCGTATGGTTTTCATTTCTTTTATTGTAAAAACAAACTCGGTAGCCACCACACGGCGTACTGTCATCCCACAGTCTACAGTCTAATGTATACCTAAATGGTTCCATTGTTCCAATGTGTGAGAAGGTTAAACCTCTTAGTCTTCTTAGACTGTCAGTGTAATGATAGTCTCTCATCACCTCGCATCATGATAGTCTTTCATTACATCGCATCATGATAGTCTCTCATCACCTGCAGAAGCACATGTGAGCTCTGGCAACGCTCCTTAATTTACCCGAACCCATCCCTTATCCCTTCACGTCCACCCTGTATCATACTTTACCCTCCTTCCTCTCAAAGTTATTCCGTCTCTTCCACACCCGAGCTTCGCATCTCTCTTTTTTGAACACGTTCAGTCACCGTTCTCGTGTTATTGTGCTGTATACCCACTATTCCAAATCTACAGATGGAACAGTGTACGTGTTTTTACCAGACATAGTAATCCACGGACATTTAATAGAGTTGGCCATAATTTTCACAGCAGTTATACGCAATGCTCTCTGCTATTATACACAATGTAACTATATCCACCTCCACAATTGTTGTTTCACACCCACGACGTACGTTACAAGCTATCCACAAATTCGCCTTCCCACATCCCATTGTACTTCATTTGCAACAACGATTATGTCGCATTTCTAGGAAGCTGGAAAAAAATAGTTTGTTAATTTTAGGTTCCCTGACACCCTGATGATAGGGGCTGTGTCTGCTCATGGCCAGTCAGACGTGCTACCATCCACCTCCTGGTCGTGGAACATGTTCAACACTCACCCATCAGGTGGGGTAGCTGCCTTTTATCGACCGCAGCCTCAATTGCAATGTTGTTGTGCAAGGAGTTGCTTCAACGTTCGTCTCCAGCGTCCTCTAGTGTCTACCACTTTAATCCATCACAAATTCAAGACATACATATATGTATATACGTATACATATATATATATATATATATATATATATATATATATATATATATATATATATATATATATATATATATCAATAACAACACTGCGCTAGCCAAGGACTCGAACCCATGTTGTACTGGCCCGCCTATGGTGAGCTCCATGTCAGGGATACTGTTGACAGTATCCCAGCGCCGTGGCAGGGATACTGTTGACAGTACCCCAGCGCCGTGGCAGGGATACTGTTGACAGTATCCCAGCGCCGTGGCAGGGATACTGTTGACAGTATCCCATCCAGGGTTGGCTGTCACTGGTGTATACTATGAACGTCTTTTTTTTTTTTAACCTTTAAACTGAGTCTATCTGAATAAAATCAGATGTATTCTCTTTGCAGCTGAGGTGGTTATTTGAGTTTGTAGGATTTATCTGCCATCATACACGTTCACCAGACAAAAACACCATCAATGCTGCCTCAGTATTCAAAACACTTCTATATTTTTAAACTGTGGTGACAGGACTATCATACCTTCTGAGAGATGATTGCTCTTTACATACCCATGTGTGTGCCAATCTTTCTCTAAGACGTCATAATTTATATATTTCGTAACAAAGATGCCACATCATGTCACATTTATTAAAAGAACATCATTTTTTCACGATCTAATTTTATTTAAAGATACTGAAAGACATTTTGAATTATATATATATATATATATATATATATATATATATATATATATATATATATATATATATATATATATATATATAAAAGATCACAGTAAACAGGTGATATCAAATATGCAAGACAACCACTATGAAAAATAGTGGAATTCAAGCGCTTTCGTGACTATCATAGTTCCTTGATAATGTGAGTAGTCACGAAAGCGCTTGAATTCTCTATTTTTCATAGTGTGTCTCATATATATATATATATATATATATATATATATATATATATATATATATATATATATATATATATATATATATATATATTTAACAGCACTGAAAAATGGCTGTAAAATCTCATAGGTACACCGTGTACTAGCCTAGCTGCCCTCGCTTCCTAGATCATTATTAGGTTATTCATCAAGGGAACTCATCTGGTAGTGATCTGTTATGACTTGTTCACGGCACTATGACAGGTGCACTGCAAAACAGTTGTGTCTAAGGGTATAAGTAAAGGTGGGGTAGCTGTTAGTAGTGTGGAGGGCCCTGGCGCCAGTGACCACCTGCTTACAGTGTTGGCCTCCCAGTTCAAAGGTGAGATTAATTATCGGGTTACTAGGCACCTGTGTAGCTTAGGTGTGGTGTTGGAGCCACTCTGCACTGCCTGCCACCTTGTTTTCTGCCGCTGCCAACATCTGAACATCTTACCTTAACGCTGGACTAGGATAAATAAAGTTATTCACATTCTCAGATGGCTTAGGTAACTTGAACTATTTCATATCACGTACATTTTTTTAGCTAAGTCAGGTTAACTTACTGGGTTTCATGTAAATAATTATGAGTTGACATAAAAAAAACTTACCTAACTTATGATTCTTCTTGAGTCTCTAGTATGTGCGTCATTATCACATATGATAGTATTTTATTCGCCAGGAAACAAAACAAGTGTTTCCTGACACTAGTCTTAGTCATATGTTGAACCGCTCACTGTACTTTATAGCCACATGATCGACCGCTGGCTTGCCAGTCCAACCCGTTAATAATTGATCACATCATGTGATGTGGGAGTAGATCTTGCATAATTCCTCTTGCGTTTGCTTCTCTGACATTTGCTTCCACTCCCACCTCATCTTCCTAACATAAAGTGCTGTAGTGTTAAACATAAGAACATAAGAACATAAGAAAGGAGGAACACTGCAGCAGGCCTCTTGGCCCATACTAGGCAGGTCCTTCACAATCCATCCCACTAACAGAATAATTGCCAAACCTAATTTTCAATTCTACCCAAGAAATAAGCTTTGAAGATTTTATTAACTCAAGTGCGAGTCCCACTCAAATCCAACCCCTCTCACTCATGAATTTATCCAACCTAAATTTGAAACTACCCAAGGTCCTAGCTTCAATGACCCTACTAGGCAGACTGTTCCACTCATCAACTACCCTATTTCCAAACCAATATTTTCCTATATCCTTTCTAAATCTAAACTTATCCAATTTGAATCCATTATTGCGGGTTCTCTCTTGGAGAGATATCCTCAAGACCTTATTTATATCCCCTTATTAATACCCATCTTCCACTTATATACCTCGATCATGTCTCCCTCATTCTACGTCTTACAAGTGAATGTAATTTTAGGGTCTTCAATCTTTCTTCGTAAGGAAGATTTCTAATGCTATGTATTAATTTAGTCATTCTACGCTGAATGTTTTCTAACGAATTTATGTCCATTCTGTAATATGGAGACCAGAACTGAGCTGCGTAATCTAGGTGAGGCCTTACTAATGATGTATAAAGCTGTAATATAACCTCTGGACTTCTGTTGCTAACACTTCTTGATATAAATCCCAGTAATCTATTTGCCTTATTACGTACGCTTAGGCATTGCTGTCTTGGTTTAAGGTTGCTGCTTACCATCACCCCCAAGTCCTTCTCGCAATCTGTATGGCTAAGTTCTACGTTATTTAACTTATAAGTGCTTGGGTTATGGACACTCCGAGCTTCAGAACCTTGCATTTATCTACATTGAACTGCATCTGCCACTTTTCTGACCACGAATTAAGTTTGTCTAAATCTTCCTGAAGTTCTATGACATCTATGTTTGAATCAATTATCCTACCTATCTTCGTGTCGTCGGCGAATTTGCTCATATCACTAGTAATTCCCTCATCAAGGTCATTGATATATATTATAAATAACAATGGGCCTAAGACTGATCCTGTGGAACACCACTTGTTACAAGTCCCCATTCGGATTTAACCCCATTTATGCACACTCTCTGCTTCCTATTGGTGAGCCATGACTCGATCCATGACAGCACTTTTCCCCCAATGCCATGAGCTGCCACTTTCTTTAACAGTCTCTGGTGCGGTACTCTATCAAAAGCCTTACTAAAGTCTAAATAAACAATATCGAATTCTTTATCGTGATCAACAGCCTCAAAAGCTTTACTGAAGAAGGTTAATAAATTAGATAGGCAGGAACGGCCCCTCGTGAATCCATGCTGGGTATCATTAATCAAATTATGGTTATCTAGATGGCTTCTAATAATATCAGCTATAATTGACTCTAGTAATTTGCCTACAATTGAGGTCAGGCTTATTGGGCGGTAGTTTGACGGTAGTGACTTGTCCCTGCTTTAAAAATAGGAATTACATTAGCCATCTTCCACATATCAGACACTACACCTGTTTGAAGAGATAAATTAAAAATGTTAGATATTGGTTCACAGAGTTCCATTTTGCATTCCTTAAGAACCCTTGCAAAAGCTCATCAGGACCCGGCGATTTATTTTGTTTCAGTCGGTCCAGCTGTTTCATAATCATTTCGCTAGTGACTGTGATATTAAATAATTTATCTTCTTCTGGGCCTCTGTAAAAATTAATTACTGGGATATTATTAATGTCTTCCTGTGTGAAAACCGAGAGAAAATAATTATTAAAAATAGAGCACATATCATTCTCCTTGTCAGTAAGATGCCCAAAGTTATTTTTAAGGGGACCTATCTTATCCCTAACTTTTGTTCTATAAACCTGGAAAACTTTTGGGTTAGTTTTGAATCCCTAGCAACTTTAATTTCATAGTCCCGTTTAGCTTTTCTTATTCCCTTTTAACGTCCCTCTTAATGTCAGTATACTGATTTATAAGATGACCCTCACCTCTTTATGCGCCTATAAATTCCTTTCTTCTGCCCTAAAGATATTTGAGCCTATTATTCATCCATTTTGGGTCATTTCTACTTGATCTAATTTCTTTATACGGGATAAATGTTCTTTGGGCAGCCTGTATAGTGTTAAGAAAACGGTCATATTGATACCTCTTTCTTCACCCCAGTCCACAGTTGATAAGTGTTCTCTAAGTCCATTATAATCTGCTAAGCGAAAATCTGGGACCATTACTGAATTATCCCTACTATCATACATCCATTCAATGCTAAAGGTAATTGACTTGTGGTCGCTTGAGCCGAGTTCCTCTGTAATTTCTAAATTATTAACAAGGGTTTCCTTGCTTGCCAGAACCAAGTCAAGTAGGTTATTTCCCTTGTAGGTTCTGTTACAAACTGCTTCAAAAGCAATCCTGAACTACTTCTAAAAAGTCGTTAGATTCTAAATTCCCTGTCATGAAATTCCAATCAATCTGACTAAAGTTAAAGTCCCTAAATTACTACGTTATCGTGTCTTGTGGCCTTAACAATTTCCTCCCAAAGTAGTCTCCTTGTTCCCTATCTAAGTTTGGAGGACGGTAAATCACGCCTAAAATAAATTTTTCACACCCCTCTGAAAATTCTATCCAGACAGACTCTGTATGTGTTAATTCAGACTTTATAGTGTTCTGACTAAGACTGTAATAAAACATATCTTGTGTTGAGTGAAGCTTTGAGGACGAACACAAGTCTTTCCTTATGATGTATTCACTCTGTTTCAGAATTACCTGTTTTTTGTGAAGTTCGTCAGTATGCCTTTATTTTTCATCCCACAACCACCATATATTATGTCAGCAGGAATTAAAATAAAAATCTATTACTTTATATAAGCACATTAGCTGTAAATTATTAGACCAGAACTCGGGCCTTCATTGTTTTAGAGAACATTCACAAGATGTTAATGTTAGAGCATATTGGTCATACCAGCTGAGAGAAGATTACACACTATTAATATAAATGTTTTTGACATATCATGTTTCACCTATATAACTTATTTGTGCCACCCCCCCCCCCCACTGTAGACTCCCTCCTCAACACCCCTCTAGAGGCACTCCTCAACACCTCTCTAGAGGCACTCCTAATCACCTCTCTAGAGGCACTCCTCAACACCTCTCTAGAGGCACACCTCAACACCTCTCTAGAGGCACTCCTCAACACCTCTCTAGAGGCACTCCTCAACACCTCTCTAGAGGCACACCTCAACACCTCTCTAGAGGCACTCCTCAACACCTCTCTAGAGGCACTCCTCAACACCTCTCTAGAGGCACACCTCAACACCTCTCTAGAGGCACTCCTCAACACCTCTCTAGAGGCACTCCTCAACACTCTCTAGAGGCACTCCTCAACACCTCTCTAGAGACACTCCTCAACACCTCTCTAGAGGCACTCCTCAACACCTCTCTAGAGGCACTCCTCAACACCTCTCTAGAGGCACTCCTCAACACCTCTCTAGAGGCACTCCTCAACACCCTCTAGAGGCCCTCCTCAACACCTCTCTAGAGGCACTCCTAATCACCTCTCTAGAGGCACTCTTCAACACCCCTCTAGAGGCACACCTCAACACCTCTCTAGAGGCACTCCTCAACACCTCTCTAGAGGCACTCCTCAACACCTCTCTAGAGGCACACCTCAACACCTCTCTAGAGGCACTCCTCAACACCTCTCTAGAGGCACTCCTCAACACCTCTCTAGAGGCACTCCTCAACACCTCTCTAGAGGCACACCTCAACACCTCTCTAGAGGCACTCCTCAACACCTCTCTAGAGGCACTCCTCAACACCTCTCTAGAGGCACTCCTCAACACCTCTCTAGAGGCACTCCTCAACACCTCTCTAGAGGCACTCCTCAACACCTCTCTAGAGGCACACCTCAACACCTCTCTAGAGGCACTCCTCAACACCTCTCTAGAGGCACTCCTCAACACCTCTCTAGAGGCACTCCTCAACACCTCTCTAGAGGCACACCTCAACACCTCTCTAGAGGCACTCCTCAACACCTCTCTAGAGGCACTCCTCAACACCTCTCTAGAGGCACTCCTCAACACCTCTCTAGAGACACTCCTCAACACCTCTCTAGAGGCACTCCTCAACACCTCTCTAGAGGCACTCCTCAACACCTCTCTAGAGGCACTCCTCAACACCTCTCTAGAGGCACTCCTCAACACCCCTCTAGAGGCACTCCTCAACACCTCTCTAGAGGCACTCCTAATCACCTCTCTAGAGGCACTCTTCAACACCTCTCTAGAGGCACACCTCAACACCTCTCTAGAGGCACTCCTCAACACCTCTCTAGAGGCACTCCTCAACACCTCTCTAGAGGCACTCCTCAACACCTCTCTAGAGGCACTCCTCAACACCTCTCTAGAGGCACTCCTCAACACCTCTCTAGAGGCACTCCTCAACACCTCTCTAGAGGCACACCTCAACACCTCTCTAGAGGCACTCCTCAACACCTCTCTAGAGGCACTCCTCAACACCTCTCTAGAGGCACTCCTCAACACCTCTCTAGAGGCACTCCTCAACACCTCTCTAGAGGCCCTCCTCAACACCTCTCTAGAGGCACTCCTCAACACCTCTCTAGAGGCACTCCTCAACACCTCTCTAGAGGCACTCCTCAACACCTCTCTAGAGGCACTCCTCAACACCTCTCTAGAGGCACTCCTCAACACCTCTCTAGAGGCACTCCTCAACACCTCTCTAGAGGCACTCCTCAACACCTCTCTAGAGGCACTCCTCAACACCTCTCTAGAGGCACTCCTCAACACCTCTCTAGAGGCACTCCTCAACACCTCTCTAGAGGCACTCCAACATCTCTCAAGAGGCACTCTTCAACACCTCTCTTGAGGCACTTCTCAACACCTCTCTAGAGGCACTCCAACACCTCTCTAGAGGCACTCCTCAACACTTGTCTAGAGGCACTCCTCAACACCTCTCTAGAGGCACTCAACACCTCTCTAGAGGCACTCCTCAACACCTCTCTAGAGGCACTCCTCAACACCTCTCTAGAGGCACTCCTCAACACCTCTCTAGAGGCACTCCAACACCTCTCTAGAGGCACTCCTCAGCACTTCTTTACACTGCTCCTCAATATGCGATAATTCTTAGAGAAAATGTATGGCGTCTTTTCAAAGGCATGTTCATCACTGGTGCACCTTGTTCATCACTGGTGCACCTTGTTCATCACTGGTGCACCTTGTTCATCACTGGTGCACCTTGTTCATCACTGGTGCACCTTGTTCATCACTGGTGCACCTTGTTCATCACTGGTGCACCTTGTTCAGTCTGCACCGCTGTTAATAGATTCAGGTTCACTAAATCACAACATTAAATACTCAGCCCAATAAATAAATAAAACTGTTAGTAACATTTACTGACAACCGTGTTGGTCAGACTGGACAGCCAAGGCAGACAGAGGGTGACTCGGGGATTAACTAGTGGGCAGTATAACCCTTCCCCCGTGTAGGTGTAAACTCAAGTTCCTCCCGTCCTGGCCTCCTACAGGAGTAAGCAGTTCCATCACCGCCTCAATCATCGTGGAAGAGGAAGAGGACGAGCAGTCGCCTCCACTATGGGAGCGATCCAGGTGATGCTCAACTCTTAGCTCAGGTAACGTAGCTGGTGATGGTGGGTGGTAGTGCTCGCACACTCTCTCACCACTCCAAGCCGCCCATTTCCACACACCCCATTTCCACGCCGCCCTCTTCTACGCCTCTTCCACCCTTTCCAGGAGGCTCCCGTTCCCTCCTTCCATCACACTACTGACCATCACTTCAACCACTGCTGTGGAGCTCATGTACAGCAAAGTTTTCGTACTCACATAAACAAAATATAAACTCAATCAGTGGAACAGTAAACCTGATGAACCAGAGAAAAAAAATTTAATTCATAAGTAACTCAAAAAATTTTTTTTTAAATCAGACGACACTTAGGTCCGTCATGAACTACCGCCAAGTTGCAAGTGCCATCTTTATTATTATTACCTTGGAAGGCGAAAAAAAAAAATGTCTAAGTGGCATATTTCCATATTTGTGGGTCAGTGGTGAACTCTTCCAGCTACGATGGTGACTTGCTAGTCTAGAGGAGCTTGATGTGTTGTGAGAGACAGGAGAATACATGAGCTCCCCATCAGTGTGTGTGGGTGTGGTAGGAAGGTGAAGTAGCAGCGGTGGTGTGCGAGCTCTCCCCTGTGTTATCACCAGCTATGAATGCCACATACAAACTAGGCTTGGTTTTCCTCAAGCCTCACGCACGTCCAACTTAAATTCCTCAAACAGGTCTCTCAGTGTCAGGAAGTAGTTGAGGACATCTTGAGTGGAGCTCTTTGATGTGCTCCTCTTGACGTCTCACTCTTGTAAAGGCTTGACTTTTGTGGCTAGTCTCTTTATTTTTATGTAACGTTGAATAACTTATTTATCATGACATTTCGTGGTTCTGCCTGATTATTAATGTTTACTAAAAAATCATAAACTAAAAGTTTAATAGTTGCTGCCTGTGTCCGCTGTCCTGAAAGTCCTTCCACCGCCCGCTGGAGCAATACACTTAGTCTTATCTCGCTCCAAATTTTTAAATAATGTTTTGTTCATAATGCTCCTGAAGCCAAGTGAGGTGTGACTAGCATAAACTATCACGACGGTAATGAGAACAGGGGCAGCACAGCTAGCGACCTAGTGGTTACGTTCTTCACGTCGCTCGAAAATAAACCAGACTTTAGTACTTGCTTTTAAATAACATAATTAACTAAAAGTAATACTTTTTGATAATCACTGGCTGATGCATGATTAAATATATTCATATGTTTGCTTACTCTGGGTAATAGTTGCTTTAATTAAATCATTTTACTTATGCTGCATGATGCTAAATAATACTGTGCATATTTAAGCCTTACCTAGTATTTTTAATTAGATTTAACAATATCTGCACTATTACAGAGCTCATAATAACAGATATGTAAGTGATTTTGTGGGAGACTTGCATGGTGACGGTTCATCCAAAATTCCCAGTGAGTGTGTATAGACACTAGGTATGACTGGTAAATATGTGACAGAGGTTCAGCTGGCTGGGTCCTCCCTCGGCAGGGAGACGAGGTTGGACGGACACCAGGAGACCTAAGGTAACCAACACTGCAGGTGCTGACTGTTGCACCTTCACACCAGTCCTCATTGCTCACACTTACAGAATAAAATCATATTGCAACCCGACCCTGTAAGTGTCAGTCGCGCACTATACACTGAGTATATATTATATATATATATATATATATATATATATATATATATATATATATATATATTATATATATATATAAATTTATATATATATATATATAATATATATATATATATATATATATATATATATATATATGTGTGTTATATATATATATAATATATATATATATATATATATATATATATATATATATATAAATATATATACATATATATATATATATATATAATATATATAAATATATATATATATATATATATATATATATATATATATATATATATATATATATATGTATATATATTTATATATATAATATATATATATGTATATATATTTATATATATATATATATATATATATATATATATATATATATATATATATATATATATATATATATGTGTGTGTATATATATATATAACATATATATATATATATATATATATATATATATATATATATATATATATATATATATATATATATATATATATATATATACACACACATATATATATATATATATATATATATATATACATATATATATTATATATATAAATATATATACATATACGATATATATATATATATATATATATATATATATATATATATATATATATATATATATATATATATATGTATATATATACATATCCTGCATTTTAACATTTTTTATCTTATATTTCTGTTTATTAGTTTGAGACAGTGATTGTTTAGGATTAAAATCTTCATTAAAATTTTATCATATTTTAGATTAAAATCCTAGAGGGCGGAGGCTGGTCATTTAAGCTGTGGTTATCTACTATGGTCGTTGTTTGTATATATATATATATTTATATTATTCCTCTGTATACGATAGGAACCCTTCTGTTAAATGACCCTCTAAATAATCAGAGCATGTGCTTTACCTATTAATAGTGTAAATCTTTTTTTTGTGTGTGTAAAAAAAATAGTCTTTTTAAATAGTAGAATGTCATAACTGCCAATTATTGGACATTTGTTTGATAACAGAAAATGTACTGTAGAAATTTCACTTATGTAGACACTATTAGACAAATATATTTTACCTGTTTTCTGTCTCCCACACAGGAAGATTGAACAATGTGTCTTCTTTTGAAATATCTTTAAAAATCTGTGTCGTAGTCACTGCTTGCTGGACCTCCGTCTTTACTGTTATGTTGACCTGCCTCTCCTAGCAGAGTAAAAATATTATACACACCAAACAAACAATGCATCAATTTTAATCAAAAAAATATAACTGTTATCTGTCACTGTCTAAACGTGTATTGAAAAAAAACGCACTCAGCATTTAAAGAAAATCTTATGTAAACCTTAATAGTTTTATTCCATGGCGTACAGTAAACATCAGTCATTACTAAATGCAACTATGAAACATGAGATATATCGTCAGACATGCATAAAACAGTTATAATCGCAAACTAATTCTGTACGTCATAAAATAAATTTCACTGGGAGCAGGGTGCTCCCCTTGACTAGGCTGGGGTGGCTCGAGTACCTTTCATTCTGACAACAATACGACTCCAGCCGACAGCCTAAGACAGGTGGTCATCCATGCTTTCTCACGGTTGTTTACCATTTCAATCTTAGCAGATGAGACAGCATCTCTCTTGCTCTTAAAATAAGTCAGATAGATGTTGTCTATATATTCAGTGCTTGCCTCTACTAGTGAGACTAAACTTGAGCAGATGGGACAGCATCTAATTCATACGATGAGTGAGCTAGATGTTGTTCCCTATATGCGGTACTTGACTTTACAAGTGTGACTAAACTTTTGTCTTTCCCACAGGAGGATGTCTGCCATCTGCTTCGTATGTAACCTGCCCATCCTGAGCCACCAGGTTGGTTTGGTGTGGGAGGGAGGCAATGGCTACGACGAAATCCAAAGTGAGAGTTCGTCCCCGAGGCCTCGAGTGGGTCGCCGGGACTCCTCTGCTCAGATCACCACCATCGAGCCTCCTCGTGAGGTTCGGGAGACTTCTCCTCCCACCTCCCGCAGGCGACGATCCTCCCTGGCACAACTCACCGACATCCTGCGGGACTGGGGAAGACGGGATTTGACGGAACAGCGCTCCACCAGTACTTGTACGACAACCACCAGCACCCCTATAGGCCCTCTCACTCGGAGGGAAAGTCGTGATCTTAGCCGGAGAGAGTCTATTGCAGATATTGCAAGGTCTCTGCCATGGCGACGAAAAGATTCCATCGTCGAGGTTCCTCGTATCAAGACCCGACGGGAATCCTCGGCCGAAATGAAGAAGAGGCGGCAAAGTGGCACAGACATTCGGTCAGATATTGCAAAGTTTCTAGCCAGAAGAGAAAGTGTAGCGGAAATTCTACGTAGGCGTCGAGATTCCCTTGAACAAGAGAAAAAGGAGCGACGTGATTCGACCACTCAGGTATATACTCGGTCGAATCGCAACAGTGTGGACAAAACCTCTTCCCCCGACCGGCCAGAAATACATTCGCCTCGGCATGTTTCTTCCCCTGAGCCCCGAGATTTGACGCCGAGAACTATTGTTACTACACAGGTGTCTGCAGAGTCTCATGTTTCGCAAACCTCGCTTGTGTCGCAGATGTCAATAGGTGGAAAGGACTCCACTGAGCCCGGAGCCATAGAGCCTAGGTCTCCAGTGTCTTCTCCGGCACCTTCCTCCCCCACTACAACCATACGTCGAGAATCTACAACACAATTATTTCGCGGTAGAAGAGACTCTCGTCCTCAAGTGTCGCCCGAACGAGGATCGGGAAAAGGCAGTCGAGAACCATCACCAAAGTACCGAGGATTGCGACGACAATCGACTGCAATCGAAGAAGGTCTTCCCCTCCCGGGTTCTCGTCGAGGCTCTCGACCGTTTCTCTCCCCTGACGCTCCAGAAACAGATGGACTGTCCAAAAAGTGCCGACGGGACTCTCTCTCACCGGACTCGGCGGCAGCAGAAGAACTTTCTATGGGTAGAAAGGGAAGACGTGACTCTCGACCTCACTTGTCTCCAGAGGCAAGTGACTCCAACTCCAGAGAAACATCTCCTAGAAGCCGGTTAAGGAGACAGTCCACTACTGCCGCTGAGTATTGTGGACGTGGGCGGAGACCATCCCGTTCTCCCCGCTCCCCAGACTCTTCGTCAACATGCTCTTCCAGGGAACACTCGCCCAAAGAGCGAGGTCTTCGTCGTCAGTCAACTACTGAAGAAATATTACTCTCTCGAGGATTTCGTCGACAGTCCACAACAGAAGATATTATGCGAGCCCGCAACTTCAGGCGTCAGAGCACCCAGAGTGAAGAGATGTCAAAGTCGCGCGGTCGAAGAGACTCAAGCGCCCAGATTACTGACGGCACGTTAGCTACGATGACCGTCGAGACTTCGTGTGCCTTCTTTGACACCTCAACACAAACAGGTAACTTCCATTAGTAATGCACAAATTTATATATATACTTTAAATACCCTGCATGAGAGCCTTTGTTACTTATTCTTCAGAAGAATAAACTGTGCCTCTTCACGCCTGTATTGCTGTTCGTATATTATTTTTAAGCTCTGAATTTCGCACATTAATGAGTTGTAATAAATCACTGGTAAAAATATTATGATTTTTTTTATTCTACTGGGCATATGCTCATTACAGGGCCAAACGTCGTCTTCTGCTCTGTAAATAACTAAAGATAAACCAGGGTACGGGTGGGTTCGAACCCATGGCGAGTGAGTGGTAAAACTCCAGGCCAGTGCGTAAGCCACTGGACCAGCTGGCTACAATAAGATTCATCCAACTAGCTATATTTATACACCATAGCGAGGTTAGCATGGCCACCACTGTGACTACAAATTTAAGTTTTTACAGATGGCGGGAGATTCATCTTATTGTAGCCAGCTGGCCCAGTAGCTTACGCGCTGACCAAGACATTCACGACTCACTCGCTATGGGTTCAAACCCCACCCGTTCCCCGGGTTGTTTGCTATCGTGTTATTACGATTTCGTGAGTCATAGCTGAAGATACATTCACTAGAATAGGGATAACCATAACAAACACCCCAACAGGTGTCTCTTGGACGTCTCTCAGTCACCACACTACACAAACCTCCAGTATTCTTTTCGACCTTTACTGACGTTCATCCTAGTTGAATGGCTATACTATATACCCTTGCCTGTGGTCACAGTCGTCCTGGGAATCACTTCTCGAGTGAATATCCCAGTTAAACCATACAAATATGATCGATCTTCACTATACTCATACATTTTCTTAAACTATTTGTCAACCTACTCCAGTCGCAAGACTGCTTTTTCAAGCACCTTCTACTACACATTAACCCCTTTCAAACATTTCTTCATCTTGGAAAACAAACGCTTTTATCTATCTTGAATGAACTGCAATAACAATGGATATATTACTGCATGGTCAAATTATTTAAGTTATATTCAAAATAGACTAAAAAAAATATCGTATCTTCAAATATACACACACACACATACAGTACATTCATATACTTTATAGTTTATGTAGACCCACTTTGTATTCTCAGTTTATCCCTGCACTCAGACTTTAGTTTTCAATTGTATACCACACTTGTTAAGGGGCAGGTAATTTCCCCCGTCTTCTAATAACATGCTTATTTTTCCACTATAATCTACCTTGTCTATAATTACCATCGCATTTGCTTTGTCTGTTTCTTAAGGTGAAGTCTCAGACCTCTACAATACAATTGTCATCAAAGATTTGTTAAGTTATACCATGAATTAAGGAAAGATTCTGGACTTCACCTTACGAAACAGACAAAGCAAATGCGATAATAATTATGGACAAGGTAGATTATAGTAGAAAAATTAACATGTTATTAGAAGACTGGGGAACTTACGTGCCCCTTAAGTTCCATTATGACGGGGATGGAGGGGGGAAGGCACTGCATGATCAGCTGTGACTAGGGTAATGTTGCAGAATCTTGTATCAATGAGAGATGTTCCTTGTTGCATTGTCTTCCCACCTTCACGTTCTCTGTAAGAATGACTTTCTGACCTAACGTTCACTGAAAGAACTACTTTATGTATATGTTCACTGGAAGAATGACTTTCCTGCCTCTGTGTTCACTGGAAGAATGACTTTCCTGCCTTTGTGTTCACTGTAAGAATGACATTTGCTGCCTCTAAGTTCACTGTGAGAATGACTTTCCTTGCCTCTACGTTCACTGTAAAAGCGACTCTGCCTTTATGTTCACTGTAAAAATATTTTTCTGCTTTAATTTTCGCTGTAAAAATGACTTTCTGTCTTTCTGTTCACTGTAAGAATGAATTTCTGCTTTGACGTGGACTGTAAGAACTGACTTTCTGACCCTTAGCTTCGCTGTAAGAATGACGTTTCTGACGTTTGTTGTAAGATGACTTTCTAGCCATTACGTTCAGTGTAAGAATGACCTTCCCCACATTTACGTTCATTGTAAGAATGACTCGGCGTTCCCTGTACCTCCCGGTTACACCTAGCATGAAGAGAAAAGTCAAAACACTGGCAAACTCAATACGCCGCTGAAGATACAGAGGTCATAAGCTGGTGGTTGTCAGTATTTTGTGTACATCAAGCGTCCTTCACCGTCCTCCAGCCCTCTCTTGTGTTCAGACCTTTGTTCTCCATTGCCCTATATATATATATATATCTGCCGAATGAGAGGTATGTCTCAGTATAAGTAGCATCCTTCCATCTAAACAATCCAGGTTCATTTTTAGTTTAACTAATTAGGTAACTTCCATGTATTTACCTCTCCTACGTTGTGAGTTTTCCACGTGAACTGATGCACTAGTGAAGCTTTTAGTAACAAGGTATAGAAATGGCTTCGTCAGTGAACTTTACAATAAAAACTATATAAATAACGGCGTCATTAAGTTTTACAGTGGTATACCTTTTTTTTATAATTCAGTCACCAACACTCGCGTCACTTTGGTTAAATACATTATTACTTATGTTAATGTAGATCGACTGATTTCCTGCAGAACATTAACATAATTTATCCTTAAAAGATAACAGCTGGTGGTGTAGTTAACAATGCTCCTTCATAAATGTTAATATAAATGTTTATCACGTGAGTTAAATATTAAGAAACTTCGTCCATGAAGAATAGTTAATTACTTGATCACCAACATGGAGTGAGAGGGTTAGTACCTGGCCTGTTCCATGGTTAGTACCTGGCCTGTTCCATGGTTAGTACCTGGCCTGTTCCATGGTTAGTACCTGGCCTGTTCCATGGTTAGTACCTGGCCTGTTCCATGGTTAGTACCTGGCCTGTTCCATGGTTAGTACCTGGCCTGTTCCATGGTTAGTACCTGGCCTGTTCCATGGTTAGTACCTGGCCTGTTCCATGGTTAGTACCTGGCCTGTTCCATGGTTAGTACCTGGCCTGTTCCATGGTTAGTACCTGGCCTGTTCCATGGTTCGTACCTGACCTGTTCCATGGTTAGTACCTGGCCTGTTCCATGGTTAGTACCTGGCCTGTTCCATGGTTCGTACCTGGCCTGTTCCATGGTTAGTACCTGGCCTGTTCCATGGTTAGTACCTGGCCTGTTCCATGGTTAGTACCTTGCCTGTTCCATGGTTAGTACCTGGCCTGTTCCATGGTTAGTACCTGGCCTGTTCCATGGTTAGTACCTGGCCTGTTCCATGGTTAGTACCTGGCCTGTTCCATGGTTAGTACCTGGCCTGTTCCATGGTTAGTACCTGGCCTGTTCCATGGTTAGTACCTGGCCTGTTCCATGGTTAGTACCTGGCCTGTTCCATGGTTAGTACCTGGCCTGTTCCATGGTTAGTACCTGGCCTGTTCCATGGTTAGTACCTGGCCTGTTCCATGGTTAGTACCTGGCCTGTTCCATGGTTAGTACCTGGCCTGTTCCATGGTTAGTACCTGGCCTGTTCCATGGTTAGTACCTGGCCTGTTCCATGGTTAGTACCTGGCCTCCTGTTCCATGGTTCGTACCCGGCCTGTTCCATGGTTCGTACCTGGCCTGTTCCATGGTTCGTACCTGCCTGTTCCATGGTTTGTACCTGGCCTGTTCCATGGTTCGTTCATGCCCTGCCTGTTCCATGGTTTGTACCTGGCCTGTTCCATGGTTAGTACCTGGCCTGTTCCATGGTTCATTTACGGTTCCTCATAGATGAGACGACACTGACACTCCATGAAACACGAGAAGCAGCAGCCACTCATACAGTGAAAAACACTATCAGAATTACAGTGATCTCTCTCTCTCTCTCTCTCTCTCTCTCTCTCTCTCTCTCTCTCTCTCTCTCTCTCTCTCTCAGTATACATACACCCATCATCAATCAACATGTTATGACAGCAGCACAATGAAGAGGAGGACGAACATAATGTACCACCTGGGTGAACAATATAACGTACCAGCTGGGTGAACAACATAACGTACCAGCTGGGTGAACAATATAACGTACCAGCTGGGTGAACAACATAACGTACCAGCTGGGTGAACAATATAACGTACCAGCTGGGTGAACAACATAACATACCAGCTGGGTGAACAACATAACGTACCAGCTGGGTGAACAACATAACGTGCCAGCTGGGTGAACAACATAACGTACCAGCTGGGTGAACAACATAACGTGCCAGCTGGGTGAACAACATAACGTGCCAGCTGGGTGAACAACATAACGTGCCAGCTGGGTGAACAACATAACGTACCAGCTGGGTGAACAACATAACGTGCCAGCTGGGTGAACAACATAACGTACCAGCTGGGTGAACAACATAACGTGCCAGCTGGGTGAACAACATAACGTGCCAGCTGGGTGAACAACATAACGTACCAGCTGGGTGAACAACATAACGTGCCAGCTGGGTGAACAACATAACGTACCAGCTGGGTGAACAACATAACGTGCCAGCTGGGTGAACAACATAACGTACCAGCTGGGTGAACAACATAACGTGCCAGCTGGGTGAACAACATAACGTGCCAGCTGGGTGAACAACATAACGTGCCAGCTGGGTGAACAACGACTCACACGATCACTAAATGGAAAACACCTCAGAGTAAACGCAATGTTTAGTCTGTCTCCAGAAACACAAACAAACGGAACTATCAACACGTGAGAACTGCCCTAGGAATATGAAGACAGAAAGTTATGTCAAGTATCTCGCAGCTCCTGCATTCAACTCTAACTTAAGTAAGCAGACAAAATATAGAACAAGTACTACAGTTTACTGTCTATCTAGAACATCACTCTAGAGTAAAGAACAAAATATATGAGGATCGTCTTCTGGGAACGTATTTACTTGGACATCCTCCTCTTTTCTGATTTTTGCAAGCTCCTGAAGATGTGTTGATTGCAACACGAAAGGCCTAGAGTTATCATTCTACTCCCCCCGTTTTTGTTCTGCATCTTGTATCGCTTGGTTTGCAATATTTGCATATACTATAAATATATAATATATATATATATATATATATATATATATATATATATATATATATATATATATATATATATATATATGTAATAATCTTATGAACCCCATTAAGAAAGCAACCAAGAAAAGAGATGATCGCGACATGCAACAAAGTGTGAGACACAAAAGAGGTGGACACAGATTCATCATAATGTGATGAAGCAAGACGAGGTGAATGTACAGAGATGAAAGCAAAACACCATGAAGAGGCGTGAAGATTTTAAGAAGAGCCTGTGCTTCATGCACACTGATAAGAAGCACAAGAAGAGCCTGTGCTTCATGCACACTGATAAGAAGCACAAGAAGAGCCTGTGCTTCATGCACACTGATAAGAAGCACAAGAAGAGCCTGTGCTTCATGCACACTGATAAGAAGCACAAGAAGAGCCTGTGCTTCATGCACACTGATAAGAAGCACAAGAAGATCCTGTGCTTCAAGCTCACTGATAAGAAGCACAAGAAGAGCCTGTGCTTCATGCACACTGATAAGAAGCACAAGAAGATCCTGTGCTTCATGCACACTGATAAGAAGCACAAGAAGAGCCTGTGCTTCATGCACACTGATAAGAAGCACAAGAAGAGCCTGTGCTTCATGCACACTGATAAGAAGCACAAGAAGAGCCTGTGCTTCAAGCTCACTGATAAGAAGCACAAGAAGAGCCTGTGCTTCATGCACACTGATAAGAAGCACAAGAAGATCCTGTGCTTCATGCACACTGATAAGAAGCACAAGAAGAGCCTGTGCTTCATGCACACTGATAAGAAGCACAAGAAGAGCCTGTGCTTCATGCACACTGATAAGAAGCACAAGAAGATCCTGTGCTTCATGCACACTGATAAGAAGCACAAGAAGATCCTGTGCTTCATGCACACTGATAAGAAGCACAAGAAGAGCCTGTGCTTCATGCACACTGATAAGAAGCACAAGAAGAGCCTGTGCTTCATGCACACTGATAAGAAGCACAAGAAGATCCTGTGCTTCATGCACACTGATAAGAAGCACAAGAAGAGCCTGTGCTTCATGCACACTGATAAGAAGCACAAGAAGAGCCTGTGCTTCATGCACACTGATAAGAAGCACAAGAAGATCCTGTGCTTCATGCACACTGATAAGAAGCACAAGAAGATCCTGTGCTTCATGCACACTGATAAGAAGCACAAGAAGATCCTGTGCTTCATGCACACTGATAAGAAGCACAAGAAGATCCTGTGCTTCATGCACACTGATAAGAAGCACAAGAAGAGCCTGTGCTTCATGCACACTGATAAGAAGCACAAGAAGAGCCTGTGCTTCATGCACACTGATAAGAAGCACAAGAAGATCCTGTGCTTCATGCACACTGATAAGAAGCACAAGAAGATCCTGTGCTTCATGCACACTGATAAGAAGCACAAGAAGAGCCTGTGCTTCATGCACACTGATAAGAAGCACAAGAAGAGCCTGTGCTTCATGCACACTGATAAGAAGCACAAGAAGAGCCTGTGCTTCATGCACACTGATAAGAAGCACAAGAAGAGCCTGTGCTTCATGCACACTGATAAGAAGCACAAGAAGAGCCTGTGCTTCACGCTCACTGATAAGAAGCACAAGAAGAGCCTGTGCTTCATGCACACTGATAAGAAGCACAAGAAGAGCCTGTGCTTCATGCACACTGATAAGAAGCACAAGAAGATCCTGTGCTTCATGCACACTGATAAGAAGCACAAGAAGAGCCTGTGCTTCATGCACACTGATAAGAAGCACAAGAAGATCCTGTGCTTCATGCACACTGATAAGAAGCACAAGAAGATCCTGTGCTTCATGCACACTGATAAGAAGCACAAGAAGAGCCTGTGCTTCATGCACACTGATAAGAAGCACAAGAAGAGCCTGTGCTTCATGCACACTGATAAGAAGCACAAGAAGAGCCTGTGCTTCATGCACACTGATAAGAAGCACAAGAAGAGCCTGTGCTTCATGCACACTGATAAGAAGCACAAGAAGAGCCTGTGCTTCAAGCTCACTGATAAGAAGCACAAGAAGAGCCTGTGCTTCATGCACACTGATAAGAAGCACAAGAAGAGCCTGTGCTTCATGCACACTGATAAGAAGCACAAGAAGAGCCTGTGCTTCATGCACACTGATAAGAAGCACAAGAAGAGCCTGTGCTTCATGCACACTGATAAGAAGCACAAGAAGAGCCTGTGCTTCATGCACACTGATAAGAAGCACAAGAAGAGCCTGTGCTTCATGCACACTGATAAGAAGCACAAGAAGAGCCTGTGCTTAATGCACACTGATAAGAAGCACAAGAAGAGCCTGTGCTTCATGCACACTGATAAGAAGCACAAGAAGAGCCTGTGCTTCATGCACACTGATAAGAAGCACAAGAAGAGCCTGTGCTTCATGCACACTGATAAGAAGCACAAGAAGAGCCTGTGCTTCATGCACACTGATAAGAAGCACAAGAAGAGCCTGTGCTTCAAGCACACTGATAAGAAGCACAAGAAGAGCCTGTGCTTCAAGCACACTGATAAGAAGCACAAGAAGAGCCTGTGCTTCATGCACACTGATAAGAAGCACAAGAAGAGCCTGTGCTTCATGCACACTGATAAGAAGCACAAGAAGAGCCTGTGCTTCATGCACACTGATAAGAAGCACAAGAAGAGCCTGTGCTTCATGCACACTGATAAGAAGCACAAGAAGATCCTGTGCTTCATGCACACTGATAAGAAGCACAAGAAGAGCCTGTGCTTCATGCACACTGATAAGAAGCACAAGAAGAGCCTGTGCTTCATGCACACTGATAAGAAGCACAAGAAGAGCCTGTGCTTCATGCACACTGATAAGAAGCACAAGAAGAGCCTGTGCTTCAAGCACACTGATAAGAAGCACAAGAAGAGCCTGTGCTTCATGCACACTGATAAGAAGCACAAGAAGATCCTGTGCTTCATGCACACTGATAAGAAGCACAAGAAGAGCCTGTGCTTCATGCACACTGATAAGAAGCACAAGACGAGCCTGTGCTTCATGCACACTGATAAGAAGCACAAGAAGAGCCTGTGCTTCAAGCTCACTGATAAGAAGCACAAGAAGAGCCTGTGCTTCAAGCACACTGATAAGAAGCACAAGAAGTTCCTGTGCTTCATGCACACTGATAAGAAGCACAAGAAGAGCCTGTGCTTCAAGCACACTGATAAGAAGCACAAGAAGAGCCTGTGCTTCAAGCACACTGATAAGAAGCACAAGAAGAGCCTGTGCTTCATGCACACTGATAAGAAGCACAAGAAGAGCCTGTGCTTCAAGCACACTGATAAGAAGCACAAGAAGAGCCTGTGCTTCAAGCACACTGATAAGAAGCACAAGAAGAGCCTGTGCTTCATGCACACTGATAAGAAGCACAAGAGGAGCCTGTGCTTCATGCACACTGATAAGAAGCACAAGAAGAGCCTGTGCTTCATGCACACTGATAAGAAGCACAAGAAGAGCCTGTGCTTCATGCACACTGATAAGAAGCACAAGAAGAGCCTGTGCTTCAAGCACACTGATAAGAAGCACAAGAAGAGCCTGTGCTTCATGCACACTGATAAGAAGCACAAGAGGAGCCTGTGCTTCATGCACACTGATAAGAAGCACAAGAAGAGCCTGTGCTTCAAGCACACTGATAAGAAGCACAAGAAGAGCCTGTGCTTCATGCACACTGATAAGAAGCACAAGAAGAGCCTGTGCTTCAAGCACACTGATAAGAAGCACAAGAAGAGCCTGTGCTTCAAGCACACTGATAAGAAGCACAAGAGGAGCCTGTGCTTCATGCACACTGATAAGAAGCACAAGAAGAGCCTGTGCTTCATGCACACTGATAAGAAGCACAAGAAGAGCCTGTGCTTCATGCACACTGATAAGAAGCACAAGAAGAGCCTGTGCTTCAAGCACACTGATAAGAAGCACAAGAAGAGCCTGTGCTTCATGCACACTGATAAGAAGCACAAGAAGAGCCTGTGCTTCATGCACACTGATAAGAAGCACAAGAGGAGCCTGTGCTTCATGCACACTGATAAGAAGCACAAGAAGAGCCTGTGCTTCATGCACACTGATAAGAAGCACAAGAAGAATCAGTGGTTGAAGCATGTTATTAACAATTTCAAAAAGAAACCGTGCTTCGTGCAGCACTAATAACAAGACAGACTGGACTGTAAACAAACACGCAGTTATAGTGTCAGTGTTGTGAATAAATGATATGGAGAAGCAGATGCCATACACTTATATACAATGAGGTCAATAGGCAATTTTACCAGCCAGTCTATTGAAGGTTTTCAATCTGGATCAAGAATGTGAGATCTTGCAACCCGGGTACAACTCTGTGAGGACACACACACAGAAGCCATGGATCATTAGAGAATAATAACAAATGATAAAAGTTTAGTGACTGCTCAATACGCACAAGTCACCTGCTGTGCTCAGAGAGTAAACTTTGTTTAATGTGACAACGATAATAAAGATACATGGGCATGATGACCCATACCTGAGCACCACCTCGCTCCTGGCTGCCCCTACCTCACATGCTCAGCACCACCTCGCCCCTGGCTGCCCCTACCTCACATGCTCACCACCACCTCGCCCCTGGCTGCCCCTACCTCACACCCTCACCACCACCTCGCCCCTGGCTGCCCCTACCTCACATGCTCACCACCACCTCGCCCCTGGCTGCCCCTACCTCACATGCTCACCACCACCTCGCCCCTGGCTGCCCCTACCTCACACCCTCACCACCACCTCGCCCCTGGCTGCCCCTACCTCTCATGCTCACCACCACCTCGCCCCTGGCTGCCCCTACCTCACACCCTCACCACCACCTCGCCCCTGGCTGCCCCTACCTCACACCATCACCACCACCTCGCCCCTGGCTGCCCCTACCTCACACCCTCACCACCACCTCGCCCCTGGCTGCCCCTACCTCACACCATCACCACCACCTCGCCCCTGGCTGCCCCTACCTCACACCATCACCATATCTTTGCCACTCTAGCGTCCATTAAACAACACTAATACGTAAAGGCTTCACATGTTGCTGGCGTCAGAGACTCGGTGAGCAAAGAATAACAGAGAGAGAGAGTGTGGGTAATAAAAAAAATATTATCAAGGGTAAAAATCATGTGTTATTCGAGGATTTATTTCCTGATGAATAAGACACATGTGCAACACCTGAATATCTTTATTGAGAATCAAGATACCCCAGGTGTTATTCATATATCTTATTCATTAACCTGTCAGCATTATATTTCCTGGTGAGCTTCAAACAATGGTTAATTTATAAAAGAGAGGATCATCGTCCGCTGCCACAGTCGGCACCCAACCGTCAGAGTGAAATACCCGAGTCGCTGCTACACACTTAGATGTACCTGTCTTACGATTACCAGACGGAGGGTCGAGCCTCCGTCACTTTGCGCTGAATGAACAACAAGAACTATCCAGTAACCCAACCTGTGTCATAAAAACATACATAAAGTAGAATTAAATCTCCGTGTAAGAAGCGAGGGAGAAAAACAATCTAATATAAACAATACAGCCAAAGTTGAATCAAAACACAGAAACTTAATAGTTACATGATCAGGACTAAAGCGACAGTAAGGTATCAGGTATTAAAAGGGAAGGACGGTGATTAATCTCATACAGAGACGTTTAAGGTCTATGGTTAGGTATGGCAGGTCGCGGGACCAGCATCGGGGCCCATGGGTAACCCAGGCAAGCCACATGACCACACCTTCTTACGTACAGGGAATCACAAGAAAGGATAAGACCTCGATATTCTTAAAAATGCGGGTATATTCTTTCTGACCAACAGTTTGCGTCACTATGAATATTTTTCATGCCTCCTGCTGCCTTCCTTGATGCCAGGGACTGATTGTGGTTCAGGAATGCCCCCTGCTGCCTTCCTTGATATCAGGAACTGAGTGTAGTTCATGAATGCCTCCTGCTGCCTTCCTTGATGCCAGGAACTGAGTGTAGTTCATGAATGCCCCCTGCTGCCTTCCTTGATGTCAGGAACTGAGTGTAGTTCATGAATGCCTCCAGCTGCCTTTCTTGATGCCAGGGACTGAATGTGGTTCATGAATGCCTCCTGCTGCCTTCCTTGATGCCAGGAACTGAGTGTGGTTGAGGAATGCCTCCTGCTGCCTTCCTTCCTTGATGCCAGGGACTGAATGTGGTTCAGGAATGCCCCATGCTGCCTTCCTTCCTTGATGCTAGGGACTGAATGTGGTTCAGGAATGCCCCCTACTGCCTTCCTTCCTTGATGCCAGGGACTGAATGTGGTTGAGGAATGCCCCCTGCTACCTTCCTTCCTTGATGCCAGGGACTGAATGTGGTTGAGGAATGCCTCCTGCTGCCTTCCTTCCTTAATGCCAGGGACTGAATGTGGTTCAGGAATGCCTCCTGCTGCCTTCCTTCCTTGATGCCAGGGACTGAGTGTGGTTGAGGAATGCCTCCTGCTGCCTTCCTTCCTTGATGCCAGGGACTGAGTGTGGTTCAGAAATGCCTCCTGCTGCCTTCCTTCCTTGATGCCAGGAACTGAATGTGGTTCAGGAATGCCCCCTGCTGCCTTCCTTGATGCCAGGGACTGAGTGTGGTTGAGGAATGCCTCCTGCTGCCTTCCTTGATGCCATGGGCTGAGTGTGGTTGAGGAATGCCTCCTGCTGCCTTCCTTGATGCCATGGGCTGAGTGTGGTTGAGGAATGACTCCTGCTGCCTTCCTTGATGCTAGGGACTGAGTGTGGTTGAGGAATGCCTCCTGCTGCCTTCCTTGATGCTAGGGACTGAATGTGGTTCAGGAATGCCTCCTGTTGCCTTCCTTGATGCCATGGGCTGAGTGTGGTTGAGGAATGCCTCCTGCTGCATTCCTTGATGCCATGGGCTGAGTGTGGTTGAGGAATGCCTCCTGCTGCCTTCCTTGATGCCAGGGACTGAGTGTGGTTGAGGAATGGCAGGTGAGTGTAGCGTCGTGGTGATGGACTCTCCATGTCACCTCCTCCTTGCTAAAACTGTGTCTCTCTCTGTTCTTCTCAGGCAAAAAGAAAGGAAGATCATCAAGTAAGTCTTAGCCACTTTCTCCCGCTGTCTGTGTCTGCTGTTTCCCCGCTGTCTGTGTCTGCTATCTCCCCGCTATCTGAATCTGCTATCTCCCCGCAGTCTATTTCTGCTATCTTCCCACTATCTGTGTCTGCTGTCTCCCCGCTATCCGTGTCTGTTGTCTCCCTGCTGTCTGTGTCTGCTGTCTCCCCGCTGTCTGTTACTGATATCTCCCCGCTGTCTGTGTCTGCTGTCTCCCCGCTATCTGTGTATGCTGTCACCCTGCTGTCTGTCTGCTATCTCCCCGTTATTTGTGTCTGCTGTCTCCTCGCTTTCTGTGTCTGCTGTCTTCCCAGTTATGTGGATGCTATCTCCCACTTCAGTGTCTCCTGTGTCCCCCTTCTGTATCTGCTATCTCCCCGCTATCTGTGTCTGCTGTCTGCCCCCTATCTGCTGTCTGCAGCTTATTGTTGTATCTGCTGTCTGCAGCTTCAGTGTAAATTGCCCTTCACTTATTGCCGTGCCTGCTGCCTCGCTCCTGTGTCTCCTGTCTTCCCCACCTTGTGTCTGCTCTCTCACTCATTTTGTTGTGTCTGCTGTCTCACTCACCTTGTGTCTGCTGTCTCATTCATCTTGTTGTGTCTGCTGTATCATTCATCATGTTGTGTCTGCTGTCTCATTTGTCTTGTTGTGTCTGCTGTTTCACTCATCTTGTTGTGTCTGTTGTCTCACTCACCTTGTTGTGTCTGCTGTCTCACTCACATTGTGTCTGCTGTCTCATTCATCTTGTTGTGTCTGCTGTATCATTCATCATGTTGTGTCTGCTGTCTCATTTGTCTTGTTGTGTCTGCTGTCTCACTTATCTTGTTGTGTCTGCTGTCTCACTCATCTTGTTGTGTCTGCTGTCTCACTTATCTTGTTGTGTCTGTTGTTTCACTCATCTTGTTGTGTCTGCTGTCTCACTTATCTTGTTGTGTCTGCTGTCTCACTCATCTTGTTGTGTCTGCTGTCTCACTTATCTTGTTGTGTCTGTTGTTTCACTCATCTTGTTGTGTCTGCTGTCTCACTTATCTTGTTGTGTCTGCTGTCTCACTTATCTTGTTGTGTCTGCTGTCTCACTCATCTTGTTGTGTCTGCTGTCTCACTCACCTTGTTGTGTCTGTTGTTTCACTCATCTTGTTGTGTCTGCTGTCTCACTTATCTTGTTGTGTCTGCTGTCTCATTCATCTTGTTGTGTCTGCTGTCTCATTCATCTTGTTGTGTCTGCTGTCTCACTCACCTTGTTGTGTCTGCTGTCTCACTTATCTTGTTGTGTCTGCTGTCTCACTTATCTTGTTGTGTCTGCTGTCTCATTCATCTTGTTGTGTCTGCTGTATCATTCATCATGTTGTGTCTGCTGTCTCATTCATCTTGTTGTGTCTGCTGTATCATTCATCATGTTGTGTCTGCTGTCTCATTTGTCTTGTTGTGTCTGCTGTCTCACTTATCTTGTTGTGTCTGCTGTCTCACTTATCTTGTTGTGTCTGTTGTCTCACTCATCTTGTTGTGTCTGCTGTCTCACTTATCTTGTTGTGTCTGTTGTCTCACTTATCTTGTTGTGTCTGCTGTCTCATTCATCTTGTTGTGTCTGCTGTATCATTCATCATGTTGTGTCTGCTGTCTCATTTGTCTTGTTGTGTCTGCTGTTTCACTCATCTTGTTGTGTCTGTTGTCTCACTCACCTTGTTGTGTCTGCTGTCTCACTCACCTTGTGTCTGCTGTCTCATTCATCTTGTTGTGTCTGCTGTCTCACTCATCTTGTTGTGTCTGCTGTCTCACTTATCTTGTTGTGTTTGTTGTCTCACTCACCTTGTTGTGTCTGTTGTCTCACTTATCTTGTTGTGTCTGCTGTCTCACTTATCTTGTTGTGTCTGTTGTCTCACTCACCTTGTTGTGTCTGTTGTCTCACTTATCTTGTTGTGTCTGCTGTCTCACTCACCTTGTTGTGTCTGCTGTCTCACTCATCTTGTTGTGTCTGCTGTCTCACTCACCTTGTTGTGTCTGTTGTCTCACTCACCTTGTTGTGTCTGTTGTCTCACTCATCTTGTTGTGTCTGTTGTCTCACTCACCTTGTTGTGTCTGCTGTCTCACTCACCTTGTTGTGTCTGCTGTCTCACTTATCTTGTTGTGTCTGCTGTCTCACTCACCTTGTTGTGTCTGCTGTCTCACTTATCTTGTTGTGTCTGCTGTCTCACTCACCTTGTTGTGTCTGTTGTCTCCTCACTTTTTGTTGTTGTCTCCACTGTTTTTGTCTCACTCACCTTGTTGTGTCTGTGTCTCACTCACCTTGTTGTGTCTGCTGTCTCACTCACCTTGTTGTGTCTGTTGTCTCACTCACCTTGTTGTGTCTGTTGTCTCACTCACCTTGTTGTGTCTGTTGTCTCACTCACCTTGTTGTGTCTGTTGTCTCACTCACCTTGTTGTGTCTGTTGTCTCACTCACCTTGTTGTGTCTGTTGTCTCACTCATCTTGTTGTGTCTGTTGTCTCAATCATCTTGTTGTGTCTGTTGTCTCACTCACCTTGTTGTGTCTGTTGTCTCACTTATCTTGTTGTGTCTGTTGTCTCACTCACCTTGTTGTGTCTGTTGTCTCACTCATCTTGTTGTGTCTGTTGTCTCACTCACCTTGTTGTGTCTGTTGTCTCACTCACCTTGTTGTGTCTGCTGTCTCACTCACCTTGTTGTGTCTGCTGTCTCACTCACCTTGTTGTGTCTGTTGTCTCACTCACCTTGTTGTGTCTGCTGTCTCACTCACCTTGTTGTGTCTGTTGTCTCACTCACCTTGTTGTGTCTGTTGTCTCACTCACCTTGTTGTGTCTGTTGTCTCACTCACCTTGTTGTGTCTGTTGTCTCACTCACCTTGTTGTGTCTGCTGTCTCACTCACCTTGTTGTGTCTGTTGTCTCACTCATCTTGTTGTGTCTGCTGTCTCACTTATCTTGTTGTGTCTGCTGTCTCACTCACCTTGTTGTGTCTGTTGTCTCACTCACCTTGTTGTGTCTGTTGTCTCACTCACCTTGTTGTGTCTGCTGTCTCACTCACCTTGTTGTGTCTGCTGTCTCACTCACCTTGTTGTGTCTGTTGTTTCACTCATCCTGTTGTGTCTGTTGTTTCACTCATCTTGTTGTGTCTGCTGTCTCACTCACCTTGTTGTGTCTGCTGTCTCACTCACCTTGTTGTGTCTGTTGTCTCACTTATCTTGTTGTGTCTGCTGTCTCACTCACCTTGTTGTGTCTGTTGTCTCACTTATCTTGTTGTGTCTGCTGTCTCACTCACCTTGTTGTGTCTGCTGTCTCACTCACCTTGTTGTGTCTGTTGTCTCACTTACCTTGTTGTGTCTACGGTCTCAATCACCTTGTTGTGTCTGCTGTCTCACTCACCTTGTTGTGTCTGCTGTCTCACTCACCTTGTTGTGTCTGCTGTCTCACTCACCTTGTTGTGTCTGCTGTCTCACTCACCTTGTTGTGTCTGTTGTCTCACTCACCATGTTGTGTCTGCTGTCTCACTCACCTTGTTGTGTCTGCTGTCTCAATCACCTTGTTGTGTCTGCTGTCTCAATCACCTTGTTGTGTCTGCTGTCTCACTCACCTTGTTGTGTCTGCTGTCTCACTCACCTTGTTGTGTCTGCTGTCTCACTCACCTTGTTGTGTCTGCTGTCTCACTCACCTTGTTGTGTCTGCTGTCTCACTCACCTTGTTGTGTCTGCTGTCTCACTCACCTTGTTGTGTCTGCTGTCTCACTCACCTTGTTGTGTCTGCTGTCTCACTCACCTTGTTGTGTCTGTTGTCTCACTCACCTTGTTGTGTCTGCTGTCTCACTCACCTTGTGTCTGCTGCCTCACTCACCTTGTTATATCTGCTGTCTCACTCATCTTGTTGTGTCTGCTGCCTCCCTTACCTTGTTGTGTCTGATGTCTCACTCACCTTGTTGCGTCTGCTGTCTCACTCACCTTGTATCTGCTGTCACTTGTTGTGTATGCTGTCTCACTCATCTTTTCTGCTGTCTCACTCATCTTGTGTCTGCTGTCTCACTCATCTTGTGTCTGCTGGCTCACTCATCTTGTGTCTGGTGTCTCACTCATCTTGTTGTGTCTGCTGTTTCACTCATATTGTGTCTGCTGTTTCCCTCATATTGTGTCTGCTGTTTCACTCATATTGTGTCTGCTGTTTCGCCCATATTGTGTCTGCTGTCTCACACATCTTGTTGTGTCTGCTGTCTCACTCATCTTGTGTCTGCTGTTTCATCTTGTTGTGCCTGCTGTCTCATTCATCTTGTGTCTGATGTTTCATCTTGATGTGTCTGCTGTCTAACTCATCTTTTGTCTGCTGTTTCATCTTGTGTCTGCTGTCTCACTCATCTTGTTGTGGCTGCTGTCTCACTCAACTTGTTGTGTCTGCTGTCTCACTCACCTTGTTGTGTCTGCTGTCTCACTCATCTTGCTATGTCTGCTGTCTCAATCATCTTGCTGTGTCTGCTGTCTCATCTGTTTGGTGTTTGCTCTTTCATTCACCTCACTTTCTGTCTGCATTTTCTCTCACCTTGCTTGTTTTGTCTGCTGCTGCCAAACTCAAATTGCTTTCTCTGTCTGCTCTCTTAATTAACCAGCCTTATAATAGCTGCTTTCTCACTCACATTTTTTATAATAGCTGATTTTATTGCCACATAATATATGTTATATTTCAAGATGATATTTCATGCATCAGGGTAATATATATATATATATATATATATATATATATATATATATATATATATATATATATATATATATATATATATATATATATATATATATATATATATATATATATATATATATATATATATATATATATATATATATATTATATATATATATATATATATATATATATATATATATATATATATATATATATATGATAAATTTGTAGACGTAAGAAATTATACTTTTGAGAATGTTTTCTTTGTGTGACCCTCTGGTTAAGACTCCTTCACTCATCCTACTGTTGATCTTAAAACGTCTCATGGATCTAAACTTGTTCTACATCAGACATAAATCTCTTACTCTCAATTTCCTCATATTTATACAGTGAGTATAATGTGCTGCCAACCCTCCTACAACCAGCCTCAGCCTCACCCTTGAAGCACGCTGCTCCTGATGACTGGATTCATTTTTTTTTTCTGTTTATTGGTTGTGTTTGGCGTTGCCTGATACTACTCGCATGAGCCACCTTTAAAAGCCCTGCTGAGCAAGCTGCTGAGTTCATCGCTTGTTGCACTAAACACATACATGTTATTTCTTCTCTCCTTTCCACTTGGAAACCATCATGTAAGACTCTTCGAAAGCCATGTCCTACAAATTTTTTTGGTGCGGTTAAATGTGTAAATTGGTTTTAAAAATGATCGTAGTGCTCAGATTTATATTGTTCAAAGCAATATATATAATATACGGCCTTATGAGAGATATTTTGTTAACATCGATTGGTAATACTATAACTGGTGGGAAGTTAGTCGTGTTTAAGGCAGTGTCGAATGTTACTTTCTTTATCTAAGTTAGGGTTATCATCAGTTTTCTTTCACAGTGTTTTCTATGATCTGATATACCTATCACGGGAAGTGCTCTCAACGGCTCTACATCCAAGGAACTGGAGCTGCTCTTCCCTTCCTGGGATCAAGTCTGACTATCGCTTATTCGTTTATTAGACTGCACATGTAATGTGTGCTATATATATATATATATATATATATATATATATATATATATATATATATATATATATATATATATATATATATATATATATATATATATATATATATATATATATATATATATATAATAATAATAATAATAATATCTTTATTTACTACAAGTACATGTACATGGTATACAGGCCTAGCTGACATCAGTGACATACTACTATATAGAAAGTCCCTTGTTATGCTGAGCATTTCGGGCAGATTAGGTCAGTGTCCTAGGATGCGACTCACACCAGTCGACTAACACCCAGGTACCCATTTTACTGATGGGGAACATAGACAACAGGTGTAAAGAAACACGCCCAATGTTTCTGCCCTGGCTGGGAATCGAACCCAGGCCCTCGTCGTGTGAAGCGAGAGCTCTAGCCACCAGACCACCAGAGAGAAGGATCATGTAAATATTATGCCATGGGTATTCGCCTATATGTTAGAAATTGTAAATATCCGTACGTCATAAAGTGTTTCAATATGCCGAAGAAAGGACAGTGTGGCTTTGGTAAAGAATGTAGATGTTTTCAACCCGAGATGTGTCACTCATTATTAGCAACCAGGAATGTTATGATTTGAGCTGCCCAAAGTTTCATGTGAGGAGGACACAATGATATAAAAATACATGCCAAGAAACGGGAGACATTGAACAAAATATTTTTTTAGGCGAAATATACCAGAGAAACCAACAAGGAATTACAAGAAAAGCCAACAAGGGATACATAAATAGGTGGCAGGGCAACATAATACATATGTCAGTAAGTCACACACCTGGACCAAACATAAAACATCCCACATTACCAAATTCAAATTCTTTATTTCTAGTAATATACAGAGTGGGGTGTAATTATAGTAATGTACATTTTATGAAGTAGATATTGCAAGATGACCAATAATATGCCTAGGTATGCCTAGGCTTTTCAGGCAGTCTTATGATAGGTCTTACTCAATAGTGACACAATGATTATACTGATAGTAAGGTTAGGTAATTGTAGTGATTAATTAGGTTTACAATATTGAGGTACTGAAATTTAAACATTTAAGAATTAAACAATTAGTTTAAAGAATTTAACAATTAGTTTATATATTAATAGTAAAGGTGATGTATTGGCATAATACCGTTTCTATATTGGAGTGTCTTAGGGAAACTTATGACTAGCTTAAGAATTATGAAGCAATAGTTGTATTAGAATTTTGGTCAGCCATGTGACACCGAGGATATGTACACAGAGCCATACTACAGGACGGCACAGCAACAGAGGTGTTAACAAAACCTATACAAAAATCAAACATCACAAATGGTAACTCCTCCTTAGCTTCTGTTAACATTCAAGGACTAAAATACATAGACATACCAAAGTTAAGGATATACATGGTCTCCTCACGGAAGAAAATACTGGTCACCCGTACCTCACGTTTTGGTTGACTAGTAAAGTTACTAGTAGGTCACCATTATGACACCTAGATACAATATAACCATAATATTTAAAGAAGTGGACCGGTAAGGTGGATGAAGACCTCAGTCAGATGATCAAAGACATCAGGTGCAGGTCATCATATGGCTAAGACCCGCGCGAGGAAACACCTGTCCTATTTCCTGACGAATTTTACCTAACCTAACCAAGATACATATAACGGCTGAAGGCCCTAAAGAAATGGGTGACTCAACAGATCATGTTAAGTAGAATAAAACTAAGACTGGTCTCTACAGATACTGAGTTAATGCAGTATTAAACCGGCACCACGATCAATGGTAACAACCATAAAGATACAGAGTAAGATGAATTTGCAACGGTAAATTTTGGCTTTGCTCAAGGGATTATTGTGCCCTCGACTGCTAAAATTACGTATAATCCGTTTGCTCCATACACTGCCTATCTGTTCCATACATAATCCCAACTACTCCATATATAATCCCTATCTCGAACACTTGTGCAACACTTTTGTATATATTGTGAAAATGTTTCGCCAACCGGTGGATTAATCAGTGCAATACAAAGAAAATCGGTGGATGATTTTTTCTGTATTGTAGTGATAAAGCCACTGGGTGGGGACACGTTTTTACCATAAAGGTTCCCATGTGTTGCTACAAGTGTCTAATAGTCACCGTATGTTACCTGGAGACACATGGAAGGCGACCCTAGCTAGCGTCTACAGTCAAATCATATTTATTCGCCCTAAACTTTAGTACATCACTAAACTTTTGATATAATGAAGGACCCGCATTTGGCAATTATTTAATGACTATTCTCCATTATAGGTTTGAAACCAATTAAACAGTGCTCACGGAGGAGAGTATTGGACGCCTCTCTAACAATATCATGGTAAAGTAATGGATAAGTCTAGGCTTTCTTGGTGAGGTAATTAATTGGTAAGCTTTTGATACTTCATACCATTAGGCTCGGTCTCAAACTAAGCCTTTTCAACTCAGAAGGAAATATTGTACGAATGGAAAAAAAAACCAGCAATCCCGCCAGAGTACAAAACGTTTAATAGGCTTCCGTTTCACACTCATATGAGGAAATGGTTAGTTTCACGCAATATTATCCATTACTGATATTAACCCCTGTTGGTCCTTGCTTGACCGTATCTTTCCAGGTTGTCGTCTTAGGATCCAACAATCCATATAGTATTCCGATTCCATCATCGGTCAGCTAAGGTTATTTGTTTTACTTATTACAATATGAGGCATTGACTCCATGATTTCATTTGTGACCTTTGGGAACGTGTTTGGATCTCAAGATTTAGATGATAAGTGTTTCCTGTCCTTGAATGACCGTCTACAGAGTGTGATTGATGGACTTCCTGTAAGACATGGTAGCCTTCCAGCAGCATGACTCTATATTGCTAAAAGATTCTTAATACAAGGACTTGGAGCTGCCCTCCTCTTTCTCTAATCAACTCTGTTTACCTCCCATTTCCCAAACTTTGTATGATTCTTACGGGTTTAGAGCTTCCCTATGATAGTAATAATAATAATAATAATAATGATAATAATAAACTGGTTTATGAGACAATAAATTAAAATAATTATATGTAGTTTTGTGAGCCTAATTGCAGTTCTTCTTCTTAGTTTTATCATTATTATTATTATTATTATTATTATTATTATTATTATTATTATTATTATTATTTATGGGAAGCATTAGACTCAGAGAGTCACAAAACTCCTGGAAAATTGGGAATGAGAGGAATGAAGTTTTCTCAAAGGTGAGAGTAGCTCCCATTCCACGGAAGAAGAGCCTTGATGGCCGTCAAGGCTGGTAAATGGATCCTAAAGGGCTTATTTAACGTTCTAAGTATATTTTCCGGTGTTCCTCTGAAGCCTAGCAACATATAAATTTATTATCTTATTATGGTGTTCCGTAGCTCGATTGGTAGCTCACTCAGCTCACACACTGAGGTCCATGGTTCGATCCCCGGTACGGGTGGAAACATTACCTGGAGTTTACCTGGAGAGAATTCCAGGGGTCAACGCCCCCGCGGCCCGGTCTGTGACCAGGCCTCAGGCCTCATTAGGACGTGTTTTCTTAAAATAGGTACCTGGGTGTTAGTCGACTGGTGTGGGTCGCATCCTGGGACAAAAGTGACCTAATTTGCCCGAAATGCTCAGCATAACAAGCGGCTTTCTATATAGTAATATGTCATTGATGTCAGCTAGGCCTGTATACCTTGGACATGGTACTTGTAGAAACAGATATTACGACTGGGTGCAAGGAAGTTCCTAGGCATCTAGCAATGTTTAAACTTCTGGGTTAGACAACTAGCATCTTCGGCCTCTGAGTTCATAAATCATTGTTTTTCATGTTCAGTTTTTTGGGGAAATCTTAAGACTGACAAATCCCAGGGCTTTTATTGCTAGGCTTCTGATGTATGTGTGTGTGTGTGTGTCACCAAGTACCCATCCTGTGGGTGGTAGTTACCAAGTACCCATCCTGTGGGTGGTAGTTACCAAGTACCCATCCTGTGGGTGGTAGTCACCAAGTACCCATCCTGTGGGTGGTAGTTACCAAGTACCCATCCTGTGGGTGGTAGTCACCAAGTACCCATCCTGTGGGTGGTAGTCACCAAGTACCCATCCTGTGGGTGGTAGTCACCAAGTACCCATCCTGTGGGTGGTAGTCACCAAGTACCCATCCTGTGGATGGTAGTCACCAAGTACCCATCCTGTGGGTGGTAGTCACCAAGTACCCATCCTGTGGGTGGTAGTCACCAAGTACCCATTCTGTGGGATGTAGTCACCACGTACCCATCCTGTGGGTGGTAGTCACCAAGTACCCATCCTGTGGGTGGTAGTCACCAAGTACCCATCCTGTGGGATGTAGTCACCAAGTACCCATCCTGTGGGTGGTAATAACCCCATACCCATCCTATGGGCAGCAGTCCAAATATTACAGAGGTACATAATACGTCCAGTGACTTAGAATCGGGTGATTGCTATGAGCTTAACATGTACGTCCAGTGACTTAGAATCGGGTGATTGCTATGAGCTTAACATGTACGTCCAGTGACTTAGAATCGGGTGATTGCTATGAGCTTAACATGTACGTCCAGTGACTTAGAATCGGGTGATTGCTATGAGCTTAACAGGTTACTAATACTTTCAAGAGGCATCTAGGAAGAACTAGTTGTATCTGAGTTTCCTATTATGATGTTTACCTCCTTGTCTTATACATACAGATGTTACTGGCAGTGCCAGGACACAGAGGCGTCAAGAGGGATCTAATTACAACTCCGAACCATATAAAGGTATTTTGAAAAAAATATATACTACGTCTCTTTACGAATATATAAACATGTCTGTGTGTTGCTGTGGTGACGAGGCTGCCGGTCGAATTTAAATACAATTTTGGCGGCTGCTTTTCACACCTTAGTTTCAGCGGAGCTTCAAATTAACTTCCTCAGTATAGTCAGTCAGTAATGATGGAGAACCTGTTCTCCCTCTCTCTTTTTTTTAATCCATAAATTAGTAATTCTGGGTTAGTCAAAGTTGTGACTCATTATGTTTTGATGATTCCACATGTTGTCATTTGGGAGTGTTATCGTACCGCAGGCTCCGCCGCCGTCAGCTGGGTCGATAGCACGGGGTGACAGCGTGGCCAGACGCGCGATTATTATTCCACGATGGGCTGCTAAGGCCTCTCTCTCGCCATTCATAAACCAGAAAGCTTTAACACAGCCTAAAATGTGCTGTGGGTGTCTCAGAATAGCGATGGAAAGGAGTGGCGAAGGCGGAGTGCCTTTTGAAGTATGACAGCCGTCAGCGCACTGGATACACTACAGTGGGCTTTGGCTCCTTAAAGAGTGAATTTCGTTTAGTGCGAACTGGAAGTACACAAAACAACATTTGCCGGTGGATGTGTTTGAAAAGGAGGACGTTAGCAGTTAATGAAAGTGTCCACATTCCAGTGAGGTGGAGATAACGAGGAAATAGTGCCTAGTGTGGCGGTGTGGCCTGTTTACACTGAGGCTTGACCTCATAAACGTGACAAAGGTGTTGGTCAGTGTTACTCTTGTAGCTGCGTGTTGGGTGTCACCAGTTTTACATGTTTCCCTCGGAGCCTCTAGCCTAGCTGGTGCTCTCATAGACCCCTAGAGCAGCCCTGCTATCCTCAGGACAGAGGTCCAGTGAACTCCCCTCGCTAGAGGTCCACAGAACCCCTCCTGGCATCACAGGAGGCCCCCAGCTGCTACCTGCAACAGGAGGTCCCCAGCACAGTCTTCTCGCCCTCGCTGGTCCCCAGCTGCTACTCTCCTTCCCTCAGAAAGTCCCCAGTGCTGCCCTTCTGCCCTTACTGGAGGTTCCCAGCTGCTGCCTTTCACAGGAGTTACCAGTACAACGTTTTGCCCTCTCTAGAAGACCCAAGGAAAGCCCTCACAGGACTCCAGCAGTGCCCTCCTCTCCATCCCTTTCAACGTCAGGGCCCTGGAAAACAACAGGTGCCAGACAAGAGGAAGAAAACACGTCGATAAATACCAAGTGGGTTTAGAGAGTGATGAACTTAACCCACCAAAATGGTTTTGGGCCTTGAAGACTTGTTCCGAACCTTGTTTCCCTTATTGGTGACCCCGTTGTGTGCCTGGGCCTCAGTGACTTGACCTGAAATGAGCAGCATGCCGCTCTGCATGACCCAGGATGACCAGGACACAGGGGTACAGGATGCAGCAGGTCAAAGGTCAGCTAGGGAGGTCAAGGAGGCCAGGTCGTCGCTGGAGGAAGACCTCGATGAAGAGGTCACTAAGGTGTCATCTCGTAAGACCTCTGAAGAAGACGACAGCAACGACAACAAGAGTGCAGGAGACAGACGTAAGCGATAATTCATTCTTAAATTTTTATTTTTCTCTGTCCGTGTTTGATGACCTCGCAGCCTCTGCATGGTGACCTGACCTCACTGATATGATGACTTGGTGTCTGAAGGCACAGTGACCCCTTCAGATCACATACATTATCCACTTGAATGCCATAATTTAACCTCATCGAGTACGATGATTTAAGCTCCTGTATATGATGAATTAACCTCTTTGAGTATGATTATTTATTATTTTAGTATACTGACTTAACCCCTTAATTTTATACGAATTAGCCATATGGTTAACTCAATGAGTATATTGGTTCATCATAATCGGATTTATAACTTTATCTGAAATTAAATGTGCTGATTGTCTGATCTCAAAACAGTACCGACCTGACCTGAGATGACTTAACAGAATTCGATCTTTGTTTGACACGTGAATGAGACAGCTCATTGCGAGGAACAATCCTAACCTCTTATTTTATGCTCAAGAAAGATGTTTTTTTTTCCTACTTGTTATGAAGTCTTTCCATTAAGTACTAGTGTTATTTCTTCGTTACTCGTTTCTAATGTTTTTTTGTTAACAAATCTTTTAAAACAGTGTTCTATATTCAGACTTTTTTTTTTAATTACTCTTATAACTGTTACTGTTTCAATAATCTTATATATATATATATACTCATCTAGGTGTATGTAGCTTCTGTATATCTGATATAAGACTTCTTTATATGTGGTATTAGTGATTCTATATATATTTGTCTTCCTAAATATCGGTTTGGTATCTTTTTTGCAATCGTAAATACAAAGGAACTATTGTGCAGGTTTTGTATTAGTGCTATATATTCATAAGGAGTATTATTATTATTATTTTAATAAAAACCAGGATTGTTGGTTAATTGGGTTTAAAGTCTATCGAGTACACGAAAGCCATTGAGGCTGCATGTAACTTCTTCGCCACATTGAAAAAACTTTTATTTTTGAAATAGGGATTAAGATAAGCTCTCAGCATATATACACTGAAAGGTACACTTCTTGGTGTATATACACTGAAAGGTACACCTCTTGGTGTATATACACTGAAAGGTACACCTCTTGGTGTATATACACTGAAAGGTACACCTCTTGGTGTATATACACTGAAAGGTACACCTCTTGGTGTATATACACTGAAAGGTACACCTCTTGGTGTATATACACTGAAAGGTACACATCTTAGTGTATATACACTGAAAAGTACACCTCTTGGTGTATATACACTGAAAGGTACACCTCTTGGTGTATATACACTGAAAGGTACACCTCTTAGTGTATATACACTGAAAGGTACACCTCTTGGTGTATATACACTGAAAGGTATTGTTGGTGTATATACACTGAAAGGTACACCTCTTAGTGTATATACACTGAGAGGTACACCTCTTGGTGTATATACACTGAGAGATAAACCTCTTGGTGTATATACACTGAGAGGTACACCTCTTGGTGTATATACACTGAGAGATAAACCTCTTGGTGTATATACACTGAGAGGTACACCTCTATGTATAATACTATAACCATGAATTATCTGTTGACTTTTGGTAAATATTTATACTTGCCAGAAGGTTTGTTCTTGTCTTTTATTTATAGATGTTCATTATATTTTATGTTATATATGTATATATGTATGTCGAGCCGAATAGATAAAATTTGCTATTTTGGCTTAATAGCAACGCTCTTCTTGCCGAATAAGCAAGAAAATTTGTATGCAATATTTCGCAAAATCTTCTGAACCTAACGAAAATATATATTCATTGTGTTTGTTTATTATTAAATTATTGTAAACTTATCTTAAATATATTTAGTTGGATTAGGCTAAATTAAATTGCGCTTGTTATAATAAGGTTAGATGAGTTTTCTAAGGTTCTTTTGGTACAAAATTATTAATTTTTACATTAACACAAATTAAAAAAATATTTCTTTAAACGTATAAGAGAAATTTTAGGACTTAGTTTTAAATGAGTTCTTGCAATTGACCAATTTTACCTATATATATATATATATATATATATATATATATATATATATATATATATATATATATATATATATATGTCGTGCCGATTAGGTAAAACTGGTCAATTAGCAAGAACTCATCTAAAATTAAGTCCTTTCTAAAATTTTCTTATACGTTTAAAGATATATTTTTTCATTTATGTTAATGTAAGAATTTATAATTTTGTACCAAGAGAAACTTGATAACCTACCTAACCTTATTACAACAAGCTCAATTTAATTTAGCCTAACCCAACTAAATATATTTTAGATACGTTAACAATAATTTAATACTAAACAAACCCAATGAAATATATTTTTTCGTTATGTTCAGAATGATTTTGGCGAAATTATTGCATACACAAATTTTCACTTTTATTATATGGCAAGGTGAGCGTTGCTATTTAAGCCAAAATCGAAGTTTTACCTAATCGGCACGACATATATGTATATATATATATATATATATATATATATATATATATATATATATATATATATATATATATATATATATATATATATATATATATTAAATATATATATATATATAATATATATATATATATATATATATATTATAATATATATATATATATATATATATATATATATATATATATATATATATATATATATATATATATATATATATATATATATATATATATATATATATATATATATATATATGTCGTGCCGATTAGGTAAAATACTCATGTAAAATGGTGAATTTCATATCTCAGGTGAGACACAGTGGTCGCTCTTGTTTGGATATTTCTGCCTTTTATTGACCTTTCTGTCACCTGTTATAATTTTTATTTAATTATTTTAAACATTTGAGACTCGATCAGAGTTTGTATGATTGTTAAGTTTATATATTTACTGTAATACCAGTGAGCGCCGGGATTGGTTGGGTTGTTTGAAGTCTATCGACTGCACCAGGATATGAGGCTGCATTTCATTTGTTCACCACCTAGTGTAGTGCAGAAACCCCTTCGAACAAAAGATTCCCTACTAGGGCAAAAACCCTCTAGGACAAAAGCCCCAGGAAAAAAGCCCCCAGGACAAAAGCCCCCCTAATCTAACCTAACTGAGGTTTTTTTTTTCCTACTTTACATTTTAACAGAGGTGCCTTTGTCCTGGTTTGCAATTTTGAGAGCTTTTGTTCTATGGAGCTTTTGTCCGGACCCTGTGCACCACCACCTGTCAAAAAATACGTTAATCCGTAAAATGGGGATTAAAGTAGACTCGGTACACTCCTCGATGTATATATACTGTACATTACTGCTCTCACTGTTTATGCATCAATAGAAATATACCTATCAGTATATATATAGTATATATATATACTATATATATATATATATATATATATATATATATATATATATATATATATATATATATATATATATATATATATATATATATAGAGAGAGAGAGAGAGAGAGAGAGAGAGAGAGCACTGTGGATGATGGTAGTGGTATTTTATACATCAGGAAACAATAAAGGGTTTCTTGACAGTGGTCGTCGTCATATGATAACTCGCTGTTCACTGGAGCTTTTCGTTATATGACCGAAGCCTTCCGCTGGTTTACTGGTTCGTCCCTTTTAAAAACTTAAAAGATCACAATTTGCCGCAGTATTATTGTACATGTACCTTCTCTGTGTAACTTGATGACCAGGGGACACCATAAGATTGATGCTGTATTCCGGATAATGTGGATAAGAGGAATGAAGCTTGGATCCACAGGTTAGGTTAGGTAAGGTTCGTCAGGAAACAGGACAAGTGTTTCCTGACGCGGGTCTTAGATGACGACCCGCCGTTGGAGCTTCTGGACATCTGACCGAGGCCTTCCGCTGGCTTACCTAAGGTCCACCCCTTTAAAAATTATGGCCATAGTTATAACCATTTAGTACTTAGTTTTGTTAGTTATATGAGAGTCTAAACTACTGGACAACCACTATGGCATTTATTATAGACTATATAGCTACGTTCCTCCTAGTGACTCCGACCCGTACACATAAATTCACATGAGGGATTGTTGTGTAGAGGATTTAACTGTATACTCAACACTGGAAATATTGTTATATTAATTATCTCACAGTAATATTATATTTTTTTTTGTGTAGTGGTGTAGTCGTAGGAATAATAATAATAATGCGTCAATATATATAAAGTAGTGGACTGTGTGTGGTACATTTACGTAGAATTTTTGGGGCATTCAGTGTTTGTCTCAAGATATATATCAATATATTATGAAATTCTTATGAGAAAGTGCACGATATATATACACACACCGAGAGTTGTATTTCTCTCAGCATGTATATGCTGAGAGAACTTTAATCCCCGTTCTTGTCCAGTTGTGATAACATTCAGTGCAGCCTTAATGACTGTTATATAGGCCTTAAACCATATTAACTAACCTAGAATATACATGAAGATATATGAACAGCGAGAGATGTATACATCTCAGTGTGTATATATGGGAGTTTACTTTAATCCCGATTTTAGTGAGGAAGGTATTCTTGGTTGGTGGTGAAAGGTGACGTGAAGTTAAAATAACGCTTATAATAGTCGATAGGCTTTAAGCACAATTAACCAGCCGACCTAAACTATAACGACAAGGATTTATACATCGATACTCGTGTGCCTCAGTGTATATACATTAAGTTTACGTTAATCCCTATTTTTAGGGAAAATTATTCTTGACTGGTAGTGAACAGGTGGCATTAACCAACCAACTAGAACATAATACTGGATATATGCGATGAGAGGCGTTTCTCTATGTGTGTGTGTGTGTGTATATATATATATATATATATATATATATATATATATATATATATATATATATATTTTATATATATATATATGCAGACAGGCGATCTTAACAATGCAAGACAAGCCACGGGGGTGGAAATCTTTAGCTCAAGTACTTTCACACTTCTCAGTGCGTTATCAGGAGCTGTGCAATGTTGCAAGAGCAGCAACTGAAGAAATGATGGGAAGTTTTATCAAGAGTGAGATAGCGTGATGTCACCTGGTGTCACCCCTCGCTATCCCACATTACTTGTGTGTGTATATATACATATATATATATATATATATATATATATATATATATATATATATATATATATATATATATATATATATTATATATATATATATATATATATATATATATATATATATATATATATATATATATATATATATATATATATATATATATATATATATATATATATATATATATAATATATAATTTATTCAGGAGTACAGTTCGAGCCTCCCGTCCATCATTCTGTTTATTCATTTAACAGTCGCTTATTACGACTTAATCTGAGTTTATATATATGGCAGGGTGACCCAAAAATGAAAAAAAAATTCTTCCTTTTACATTTAGTAATGTATACAGGAGAGGGGGTTACTAGCCCATTGCTCCCGGCATTTTAGTCGTATCTTACGACATGCATGGTTTGCAGAGGAAGGATTCTTTTCCACTTCCCCAGTGAGATGAAAGAAAATAAATAAGAACAAGAACTATTAAGAAAATAGAAGAAAACGCAGGTGAGTGTGTATACATATACGTGTACATTCATGTGTAGTGTAACCTCAGTGTAAGTGGAAGTAGCATGATGTACCTGTTATCTTACGTGTTTATGAGCCAAAGAAAAGACATCAGCATTCCAACAATTGTGTATTTTCAGTTTCACTACCGTCCTGCCAAATGAGTGTGAAACTGAAAATATTTCACATATATATATATATATATATATATATATATATATATATATATATATATATATAGTGCTAGTGATGGCATTATGCCGCCCCTCCCCCACACACGTACCAAAACACACACACATACCATGAAAGATTATAATATATATATTTGCACACTTACTGAGGTTTTAATACTTAGTGCTGCATCCTTTTCTCTTAATCACGTCCCTCAGCCGTGTATGAAGACTCTCACACAAATTCTTGAGGATTTGGAGAGGTATATTATTCCATGCCTCATGTAGAGCAGCCTCCAGCCGCAGGATGGAACTGATATCCTGGCCCAGTAAACTTCGTTTCACTATTGACCAGAGGTACTCAATAGGGTTTAGGTCTGGGGAATTGCCTGGCCAGTCATTAAAGAACCTCACTTCACAGTCCTTAAGCCACTGAACTACAGATTTGGCAGTATGACACGGTGCACCGTCCTGCATAAAAACCGTAGCCCCACACTTGTCAAACGCCTCAGGTAAATTGTCACACAACAACTCCAGGTAATTATACTGGTTCATAGACTGATTTTTGGGAAGCACAATGAGTTCACCAACACTGAGCACTGAAACACCCCCAAACCATGAGCGAGTCTGGGTGTTTGGTGGTCCCACAGGTGTAGTGTGGGTCTAGTGGGTCACTACCTCTGGGCAAGTACACATGTCCCCCACGGTTACAGGTGACGGTGAAGGTTGCTTCATCGCTCCAAAGTACTTCAGATAATGAGGATTCCAGTGGAGATATTTCTTTGCATAATCCAGCCTACGTTTCTTCTGTGGCTTGGAGAAGATCAGTTTCTTAACCTGGTTCTGACTACTGTAGCCCAGTTCTGACACACATCTGTTAACAGTTCTTACAGACACCTCTGAGAGAAGGTGAGGGTTCTTTTCTTTCAGTTCTCTAGCAGTTATCTTAGGTGTACTCTCTAACTGCTTCTTTAACATAGTTAAGGTACGAACAGATGTCTTCTTCGAGGGGCCAGGCCGAGGTTTGGCAGACGGTAACTCGACACCACCACCAGCCTTGAAACGCTGCACCCAGTTCCTCACTGAACGCTCACACACTTCAACATTCTCCACTATTTCTTTGGTCTGGTGCCCAGCTTTGTGAAGCCCTATGATTTGAGCTATAGTGTCAGGTGTTAAAGACTTCCTTTTACCCATAATCAATCATGTATAGCCCCAAAACCAAAGGGAACACCGGACAAAAGATGGGGCAGAAGAGACAAAATTGCAACACTTCCTCTCACCACGGCAGCCACGTGAGCACTGAAAAGTCATTGTGGAGTGTGGCGGCAGGCCGTGATGTCATGCTAACGGCTGCTACCCGGCATAATGTACTGACGAAAAAAGACCCCCTGTATGGTAGGCCTTTGATTTTCGTCACGGCATTCTACCGGGGCTATCACCCGGCAAAATGCCGTGAGAGTTCCGGGGGGCAACGCCCCCGCGGCCCGGTCATGATAATAACAATTTTAAAAGGGTGGACCCGTAAGCCAGTGGAAGGCTTCGGTCGCATGACCAAAAGCTCTAGTAGTGGATCATCATATGCCTGAAACCCGCTTCATGAAACCATTGTTCTGTTTCCTGACGAATCTTATTTAACCTATCCTCAAAAACTGGTCATTAACTTATGATTGTTAGGTTTTGATTCCACCAGATTCGGGTGCTTCCACTTGTGTATGTGGCAAACAGCGACATCCCAGGGTGCACGCATATTCTGTTTCCATTAATGCATGTTAGAGTAGTACAGATCCTGAATTGTTCCAGTGTAGCTTAGGGTGTCATGGTGTCTTAGGGCATTTATTGATGTTACACAGGATTGGTCGGGGTGTCCTAGTATATCCCGTAATATTTCTGGGTGTTGGTGCCGTAGATTTTCCCACTATCTTCCAGGACGTTGTAGGATGAAACCACTTGCATAAAAACGTTTGCACTTCTGATTGAAGGTTTATCTGTAAATCTTGATATTGTGAAGCCTAGCTTGACATAGTGAAGCTCTGCTTTCCTTGTCTTAGACTTAATGAAACCTAGCACAACCAACCTTGACCTAATCAAATTAGCATGACCCTCGATGATCTAGCAAAGTCTAGCGTGAACCAGTGAAGCCTAGCATGACCTGCCTTGACCCGGTGAGGTCAAGTATTTCTTACCTTGACCTAGCATGGCAAACCTTCACCTAAGCCTAGCATGGCAAACCTTCACCTAAGCCTAGCATGGCAAACCTTCACCTAAGCCTTGCATGGCAAACCTTCACCTAAGCCTAGCATGGCAAACCTTCACCTAAGCCTAGCACGGCCTGACTTGGCCTAGTTAAACCTAGTATGATTTAGTAAAGCCTAGCATTATCTTATTTTACTTATTAAATTTTAGCTTCTCTTGCTTCGATCTTCTGATACCTAGCATGGCTTGCATGGACCTAATGAACCCTAGCACAACAAAGTAAAGCTTAATTCTAAGTAAATCCTAGCATGATAAATAGAGCCTAGCATGACCTGCTAAAGCCTAGCATGATTTCGTAAAACTCAGCATGGCCTAGCATGACTTGATAATGACTAGCATGATTTGGTAATGCTTGGCATGAGTAAAATCTAGTAGCACGACCTAGTAAAGCACGACCTAGTAAAGCCTCGCATGACTGAACGAGAAGCTATGTTTGAGATGGGAATGTCTTTGGGCAAATATGCAGAGATCAAAACGTTTGTCTATCCTCCCTTTTTTCATCCCAGTACATTCCTGCCTGATTCACATTGCAAGTTCCTCCGTACTTCATACAAGAAAGGAACTCCCTCTTCTTTATTTGCCGATATTGTTTACTGATACACTTCTATCTTTTTTCCCCGACATTTTCTCCTCCTCTCGTTGCTTGCGTTACTTACTCCCTCCCTGAAAAAAAAAGACGCTTCGCAGTATAAGCTTGTATTGGGACGATGAGAACATTGTCGCGATAAAAGCCTGTTCTGCAACTTGTCTTTTCTTCACTCTTGTCGGCAGTACGTTATTTTGGTCCTACCAGGAGTAGTCATCCGTCTCTTCTTTTTCGTCGTAACTTCTCTTGTTTATTATTTACTCAGTACAAACTGCCATCATTTTGGCTGGCTCTGCTCCTCTCCTTCCCTCTGTGCCTCCGTTATGTTGTTCCATTACTCACTCCCTACCTGGTCTTACAGAAGGGTCTCTATACGACAACAACAACTACCACGAGGAGTGCCTACGGTGTAACTCTTGCGGCCTCAATCTGACGGGTCCCAACCAGACCCGCGCCCGACGCTACAAGAACCAGTTCCTCTGCGACCTCCACTTCGCTGACGTCGCTCTCATGGAGACGTCAGACTTCCTGCAGCAGCTGCGCTCTTTCAAGCCTCAGAGTCTGGGGTGTGCCGTTGCCAGGAGAAAATCCTCAACTACGCTTATCTTTCCCCTCCCACCCCAGGCCTGTGCAGGTAAGCGCCAAAGGGATTATGTCAGTGCTAGAGAATGTGTGGGGGGTAGATAATCGCCAGAGGTACAGGTGTGTGCCAGTGGAACTAGAAGACTATTACGAGGGGGGGGGTTAAAGATGAGTGCCATGGAGTAGGCACAAGTACTAGGAAATATATGCAAGTACAAGAAATATGCATGAGCAACAAAAGCTTATAGATAAATTCAGATAATGGCTAGCAAATCCATTATCCATCATAATGAAATGTGTCAAGTTAAACAAATCTTTGGAGAAAGTAAAAAGATCAGTAGATTGCAAGATGTTACTGCTAGACTAAGGCTAGGCTCTGGCAGTACAGTTTGTATGGAGATGTTAATGACATAATATGCAAAGTGTGGACAGAGACAGAGCCATACACTGGAGCATTATATTTTAAGAGTTAGTTGTGCCACCTGAGCGGCTAGTTTATTGTACACTCATGCTCATCCTGTGAGCGGTAGCGCAAAAAAAAATACTTGTATTACAGAGGTCATAATGGGTCTTTGTTAGATTGCAATGATAATTTTTACATCAGTAGAAAGAAATTTAAATAATTTCATATTTTACAATTACTTCATATAGTTTTAGTACACAGTACAGTAAGGGATACAATTCCTAACAATTGATATCAGTAAAAAAAAATTGGTCATAACCGGGTTGTATTTTAGTGTCCAAACATCCAACTTTCAGACACACTTCCATGCAAACCTCACAGGTTAATGCAAAACACCTCGTTGTTAATGATAAGATATCAGAAATCTTGAGGTTGTAGCCACATTTTGCATCGATTAGATGAAGGAACTTTTTATAAAGGAGATTTCAACCCAGTTATAACCAATGTGTTTTAGTGGTAATAAGATTTTTTTTTTTTTTTGAGATTGTATTCCATATTGTATTGTGTACATTAATTATATGAAGTAATTGTAAAATATGATGACTAATATTTCTTTTTAGAGATGTAACAATACTCTGTGGTGTCTGACAAAGACCCATTGTAACCTCTGTAATTCCGTTTTTTGAGCTACCGCTCACGGGATGAGCATGGGAAGCACAGTAAACTAGCTTCTTAGGTGGCAAAATTAAACTAGGGGTATACATGAGTTCCTGAGATAATAGGCGAGATTCAGGGATGGGGTCGGGGTACAGATGAGTTCCAAAGAATATAGATGAGTTTCCGAGAATATAGAAAGCAAAAGACTCGGCAGGCGATGTAACATCCACCCAATGAAAAGCAGGGGTGCCACTAGCACGTTGAGAGACAACACAATAAGTGTCAGCGGCCCAAGACTGTTCAACTGCCTCCCAGCATACATCAGGGGGATTACCAACAAACCCCTGGCTGTCTTCAAGCAGGCACTGGACAGGCACCTAAAGTCGGTGCCTGACCAGCCAGGATGTGGTTCGTACGTTGGACTGCGTGCGGCCAGCAGTAACAGCCTGGTTGATCAGGTTCTGATCCAACATGAGGCCTGGTCACAGACTTAAATGAATTCCGTGGGGTATGGATGATTTCTAGGGAGTTTAGATTGAGTTCCAAAGGGTGATGAAAAGTATTAAGGGGTGTAGATAAGTGGGAAGTATATAGGCTGATATAGGCGAGTTTCATGAAATATTAAAATTAAAATTAAATTTTGTTTTTTTATTTCATTGCAGGTATACATAGGTATTGGTAGTTACAATCATAAAACTGAAATGCAAGGAGAGCCACTGGCATGCCATGGCATTAGGGGCAGCTTAATCTAATGACTTATATACTATGTACATAATACTAGAGAAATTGATTGAGTTTATTCTAGTTATATATTTTATTTCAGATTACAATATGATGATACTATACTATTAAAATGACAATACTAGAGAAATTGATTGGGTTTATTCTAGTTGTATATTTTATTTCAAATTTCAATATGATGATGCTATACTAGTAAAATAACAATACTAGAGAAATTTATTGAGTTTATTCTAGTTATATATTTTATTTCAAATTACAATATGATGATACTATACTATTAAAATGACAATATGATGATATTAAATTGCAACAAGTGTTTAGGAGGATGATAATATAAAACTGAGATTATCTTAAGGAAAATAACATTGAGCATTTTTGAAAGTAGTTACAGCATGAGTATTTAGTTTAGGGTGAGTAGGTGATTTTTGAGAAGAGTCTTAAATTGATTTTCAGACAAGGTTAACTTAATATTTACTGGTAATGAATTCCAGATTCTTGGGCCCTTTATGTGCATAGAATTTTTACATTGATTGGTATGGACTCGGGGTATGTCAGAAAGTGATCTGTGTCTTGTGTCGTGGTCGTGGGACCTATTAAAGTTGTTGAGGAGAATTTTGAGCGGAGGGTTGATATTAAGATGTAGAGTTTTATGTATGTAGTAGGCACATGAATAGGTATGAATGTTTTTTACGGTGAGTAGTTTTAAAGTTTTGAATATAGGTGGAGTATGCTGTCTAGAGTGGGAATTTGTTATCATCCTGACTGCAGCCTTTTGCTGGGTTATGAGTGGTCTAAGGTGATTTAATGTTGTTGAGCCCCATGCACAGATTCCATAGGTGAGATAAGGGTAGATAAGTGAATGATATAGTGCAAGGAGAGCTGGTTGTGGCACATAATAGCACATATATAGTTGAACTTCAAAGGGCATAGGAGAGTTCAAGGGAAAAGAATAAGTGGGTGTCAGAAGAGTATGTAACTGTCAAGGAGAGGTAGGTGGGTGTATATCACATTGTGGTATCCCTTCTCACATACTTTCTATTCCTCCCACAGACGAGTTTTGCCCCGGCTACCCGCACAGTCTCATCCCGACCCCCGGCTACTGGATAGAGTGCGCTGGCCAGCCGGTATCGGATGACACCATTTGGGACGAATCTGAACCCGAGCTGGAAGACGGCTCCCCCCAGAGTGACCACCCGGAGAAGGCCGACCAGAACATCCAGGTTAGTGGCCCTATAAACCACCAACAAGAAGATCCAGGTCAAATTCTTCGAGTAAACAGTATAGGATACAGCGTAAGCTGTTGTAGCCCCTATAAAGCAACAACAGAGGTGCAGAAAGTTGATTGTCTCTGTACTAGTGGAAATTTGTCATATCTCTGTTACTTTTAGTGTGACTAAATTATTTTCCTGGAACTGGAACTAAATCATTGTCTTGATAGTGGAAGTAGAAGTGGATCATGGTGCATGTACTGGCAGTGATAGATCTGGTACTTTTAGTCAAATTAAATCATTTTCCTGGTATTCTTTGTATAAATGAATCATTGAACCAGTACTGGTAGCAAAGCTAAATCATTTTCCTGGTGGCTACATTGTCCTAGTTCTTGCACTGGTAGTGGAACCGAATCATTGCACTAGTACTAAGACTTACATCAGAGTTCTGGACGTGAAACCGAATCATTATTGTGTTAATAGTAGTGGTATCTTGTCATACTTTTGGATCATTGTTATTACGAACACGAGTAGCAATATAGAGCAAGACAAAGGCAAGGCAAACACAGCAAGGGAAGATTTCTTTACCCATGTATTCCTTCATCACTTATTTACAATATTTACAAAGTAAAGATATTAATATAGCAGTATACTATGATGCAACCAAGAGACATTGGTTTCGACCAAAGCTGGAAAAGGTCTGCCAGGCAGGTGGTTGTAACGCCACCTTGGCTGGGGGTAGCGTGCTCTCACCAGATTGGTGAGTTGAACTGGACAATAAATACAACAGCGGGGCCCCAGAACTGCTATACTCTGAACTGTTAGGTGGCTGGTCGAGAGGGCAGGCCAGTGGTTCGGTGACGAACGTTAAATAAAATGTAATATAGCGCACGCTACATCTGACCTGGTACTGTATGGGGCTGGCTAGGTCTGACTGTAGTGGGGCGGTCATAGTCCTGGTACTGAGTAATGGATGGTATATCATGGTACGGTATGGTGCTGGTAATAGTTTAGTACTGGTACTGGTGCTGGTCATAGTCTTAGTACTGGTAGTGGGGCTGGTCATAGTCCTGATACTGGTAGTGAGGCTGGTCATAGTCCTGGTACTGGTACTGGGACTGGTCATAGTCTTAGTACTGGTACTGGGGCTGGTCATAGTCCTGGTACTGGTAGTGGGGCTGGTCATAGTCTTAGTAGTGGTAGTGGGGCTGGTCATAGTCCTGATACTGGTAGTGAGGTTGGTCATAGTCCTGGTACTGGTACTGGGACTGGTCATAGTCTTAGTACTGGTAGTGGGGCTGGTCATAGTCCTGGTACTGGTAGTGGGGCTGGTCATAGTCCTGATACTGGTAGTGAGGCTGGTCATAGTCCTGGTACTGGTACAGGGACTGGCCATAGTCTTAGTACTGGTAGTGGGGCTGGTCATAGTCCTGGTACTGGTAGTGGAGGCTGGTCATAGTCCTGGTACTGGGACTGGTCATAGTCATAGTACTGGTAGTGGGGCTGGTCATAGTCCTGGTACTGGTAGTGGGGCTGGTCATAGTCCTGGTAGTGGGACTGGTCATAGTCCTGGTACTGGTAGTGGGACTGGTCATAGTCCTGGTACTGGTAGTGGGACTTGTCATAGTCCTGGTACTGGTAGTGGGACTGGTCATATTAATGGTAATGGTAGTGGGACTGGTCATAGTCCTGGTACTGGTAGTGGGGCTGGTCATAATCCTGGTACTGTTAGTGGGGCTTGTCATAGTCCTGGTACTGGTAGTGGGACTGGTCATAGTCTTAGTAGTGGTAGTGGGGCTGGTCATAGTCTATACTGGTAACTGGTCAGTCTGAGGACTGGTCATAGTCCTGGTAGCTGGTAGTGGGGCTGGTCATAATCCTGGTACTGTTAGTGGGGCTTGGTCATAGTCCTGGTACTGGTAGTGACAGTGGACTGGTCATAGTCCTGGTACTTAGTAGTCTGCTGGTACTGGGCTGGTCATAGTCCTGGTACTGGTAGTGGGGCTGGTCATAGTCTTAGTAGTGGTAGTGGGGCTGGTCATAGTCCTGATACTGGTAGTGAGGCTGGTCATAGTCCTGGTACTGGTACTGGGACTGGTCATAGTCTTAGTACTGGTAGTGGGGCTGGTCATAGTCCTGGTACTGGTAGTGGGGCTGGTCATAGTCCTGATACTGGTAGTGAGGCTGGTCATAGTCCTGGTACTGGTACAGGGACTGGCCATAGTCTTAGTACTGGTAGTGGGACTGGTCATAGTCCTGGTACTGGTAGTGAGGCTGGTCATAGTCCTGGTACTGGGACTGGTCATAGTCATAGTACTGGTAGTGGGGCTGGTCATAGTCCTGGTACTGGTAGTGGGGCTGGTCATAGTCCTTGTACTGGTAGTGGGGCTGGTCATAGTCCTGGTACTGGTAGTGGAGCTGGTCATAGTCCTGGTACTGGTAGTGGTGCTGGTAATAGTTTTAGTACTGGTACTGGGGCTGGTCATAGTTTTAGTAGTGGTAGTGGGGCTGGTCATAGTCCTGATACTGGTAGTGAGGTTGGTCATAGTCCTGGTACTGGTACTGGGACTGGTCATAGTCTTAGTACTGGTAGTGGGGCTGGTCATAGTCCTGATACTGGTAGTGAGGCTGGTCATAGTCCTGGTACTGGTACAGGGACTGGCCATAGTCTTAGTACTGGTAGTGGGGCTGGTCATAGTCCTGGTACTGGTAGTGAGGCTGGTCATAGTCCTGGTACTGGGACTGGTCATAGTCATAGTACTGGTAGTGGGGCTGGTCATAGTCCTGGTACTGGTAGTGGGGCTGGTCATAGTCCTGGTAGTGGGACTGTTCATAGTCCTGGTACTGGTAAAGGGACTGGTCATAGTCCTGGTACTGGTAGTGGGACTTGTCATAGTCCTGGTACTGGTAGTGGGACTGGTCATATTAATGGTAATGGTAGTGGGACTGGTCATAGTCCTGGTACTGGTAGTGGGGCTGGTCATAATCCTGGTACTGGTAGTGGGGCTTGTCATAGTCCTGGTACTGGTAGTGGGACTGGTCATAGTCTTAGTACTGGTAGTGGGGCTGGTCATAGTACTGGTAGTGGGACTGGTCATAGTCCTGGTACTGGTAGTGGGACTGGTCATAGTACTGGTAGTGGGACTGGTCATAGTACTGGTAGTGGGACTGGTCATAGTCCTGGTACTGGTAGTGGGACTGGTCATAGTCCTGGTACTGGTAGTGGCACTGGTCATAGTCCTGGTACTGGTAGTGGGCTCTGGTCATAGTACTGGTAGTGGGACTGGTGCACGGTTCGTATTTCTATCGGCTATACCATAGCTGTTCACGTGATCACCATGTGATCTTTCGTTAGCCAATCATAGGCCGTCCCTTTTTGAATGCCCGAGTGCCGGGACGACTAGCAGCCAGTTCCACCCAGATAGGCAGTGCAGACGGACATAGGCCTAGGCTCTCGGCTCCCATATATCTAACTCCTCATTAAACGCTACCATACCAAGCTCATCTTTAATATTTTACCAAATCTATGTAAGAACCCCCACAACACACTGGTAGTGGGACTGGTCATAGTCCTTGTACTGGTAGTGGGACTGGTCATAGTCCTGGTACTGGTAGTGGGGCTGGTCATAGTCCTGGTACTGGTATTTTGACTGGTCATAGTCCTGGTACTGGTAGTGGGGCTGTTCATAGTCCTGGTACTGGTAGTGGGACTGGTCATAGTCCTAGTACTTTTAGTGGGACTGGTCATAGTCCTGGTACTGGTAGTGGGACTGGTCATAGTCCTAGTACTGGTAGTGGGACTGGTTATAGTCCTGGTACTGGTAGTGGGGCTGTTCATAGTCCTGGTACTGGTAGTGGGACTGGTCATATTCCTGGTACTGGTAGTGGGACTGGTCATAGTCCTAGTACTTTTAGTGGGACTGGTCATAGTCCTGGTACTGGTAGTGGGACTGGTCATAGTTCATAGTCATGGTACTGGTAGTGGACTGGTCATAGTCCTGGTACTGGTAGTGGGACTGGTCATAGTCCTGGTACTGGTAGTGGAGCTGGTCATAGTCCTGGTACTGGTAGTGGGACTGGTCATAGTCCTGGTACTGGTAGTGGGGCTGGTCATAGTCCTGGTACTGGTAGTGGGACTGATCATAGTCCTAGTACTGGTAGTGGGACTGGTCATAGTCCTGGTACTGGTAGTGGGACTGGTCATAGTTCATAGTCATGGTACTGGTAGTGGACTGGTCATAGTCCTGGTACTGGTAGTGGGACTGGTCATAGTCCTGGTACTGGTAGTGGAGCTGGTCATAGTCCTGGTACTGGTAGTGGGGCTGGTCATAGTCCTGGTACTGGTAGTGGGACTGGTCATAGTCCTGGGACTGGTCATAGTAATGGTAATGGTAGTGGGACTGGTCATAGTCCTGGTACTGGTAGTGGGGCTGGTCATAGTCCTGGTACTGGTAGTGGGACTGGTCATAGTCCTGGGACTGGTCATAGTAATGGTAATGGTAGTGGGACTGGTCATAGTCCTGGTACTGGTAGTGGGGCTGGTCATAATCCTGGTACTGGTAGTGGGGCTTGTCATAGTCCTGGTACTGGTAGTGGGACTGGTCATAGTCCAGGTACTGGTAGTGGGGCTGGTCATAGTCCTGGTACTGGTACTGGGACTGGTCATAGTCCTGGTACTGGTAGTGGGACTGGTCATTTGTCCTGGTACTGTAAGTGGGACTGGTCATAGTCCTGGTACTGGTAGTGGGGCTGGTCATATGTCCTGGTACTGGTAGTGGGACTGGTCATAGTCCTGGTACTGGTAGTGGGGCTGGTCATAGTCCTGTTACTGGTAGTGGGACTGGTCATAGTCCTGGTACTGGTAGTGGGGCTGGTCATAGTCCTGTTACTGGTAGTGGGACTGGTCATAGTCCTGGTACTGGTAATGGGGCTGGTCATAGTCCTGGTACTGGTAATGGGGCTGGTCATATGTCCTGGTACTGGTAGTGGGACTGGTCATAGTCCTGGTACTGGTAGGGGGGCTGGTCATATGTCCTGGTACTGATAGTGGTACTGGTCATAGTCCTGGTAGTGGGGCTGGTCATAGTCCTGGTACTGGTAGTGGGACTGGTCATAGTCCTGGTGCTGGCGGTGGGGCTGGAATGCATTAGGAATATGGGGAATATGATAACGACGTACAAAGTACTGAGAGGATTTGACAATATGAACAGGGACAGAATCTTGCAGAGATTGGAAATAGGAACACAAGGGCACAGCTGGAAGTTGAAAACTCAGATGAGTCACAGGGATGTTAGGAAGTATTTCTTCAGTCACAGAGTTGTCAGGAAGTGGAACAGTCTGGAGAGTGATGTAGTGGAGGCAGGATCCATACATAGCTTAAGAAGAGGTATGATAAAGCTCATGGAGCAGGGAGAGAGTGGACCTAGTAGCGACCAACGAAGAGGCGGGGAAGGGAGCTATGACTCGACCCCTGCAACCACAAATAGTTGAGTACACACATATGAGTACACACATACATACACCAAACACATTCACATGTACACAACACATTCACATACACACAACACATTCACATACACACAACACATTCACATACACACAACACATTCACATACAACACACACACACACACACACACACACACACACACACACACACTACACACATACATAGAAAAGAATGGTGGAACACCTTGAGCGGAACAGGATAATAAACACCAGACAGCACGGATTCCGGGAAGGCAAATCCTGTGTAACAAACCTCCTGGAGTTCTATGATAAAGTAACAGAGGTAAGGCAGGAGAGAGAAGGGTGGGTTGATTGCATTTTCCTGGACTGCAGGAAGGCCTTCGACACAGTTCCTCACATGAGATTAGTAAAGAATCTGGAAGAACAAGCAGGTATAACAGGAAGGGCACTGGAATGGATCAGGGAATACCTCAAAGGGAGGCAACAACGGGTCATGGTGCGTGGTGAGGTATCACAGTGGGCGCCTGTGACGAGCGGTGTACCGCAGGGGTCAGTCCTAGGACCAGTGTTATTCCTGGTATATGTAAATGACATGACGGACGGGATAGACTCAGAAGTGTCTCTATTCGCGGATGATGTGAAAATAATGAGGAGAATCACATCGGAAGAGGACCAGGCAGGGCTGCAAACAGACCTGGACAAGCTCGACATCTGGTCTAGCAGATGGCTTCTCGAATTCAATCCCTCCAAATGCAAAGTCATGAGGATCGGAGAAGGGCAAAGAAGACCGCTGACAGAGTACAAGCTAGGCGGACAAAGGCTACAAACCTCGGCAAGGAGAAAGACCTTGGAGTGAGTATAACGCCAAGCACGTCTCCGGAGGCACACATCAACCAGATAACTGCGGCAGCATATGGGCGTCTGGCAAACCTTAGATTAGCGTTCCGTTACCTTAACAAGGAATCGTTCAAGACACTGTATACCGTTTACGTCAGGCCCATACTAGAATATGCAGCACCAGTCTGGAACCCACACCTGGTCAAGCACGTAAGGAAGCTAGAGAAAGTGCAAAGGTTTGCGAAAAGGTTAGTTCCACAACTCAGGGGTCTGTCTTATGAAGAAAGATTGAGGGAAATAGGACTAACAACACTGGAGGAAAGAAGGGTCAGAGGAGACATGATAACGACATACAAAATACTGCGGGGAATTGACAAGGTAGATAGTGACAGGTTGTTTCAGAGAGGGAACACAGAAATAAGGGGACACAACTGGAAGCTGAAGACTCAGATGAGTCAAAGGGATGTCAGGAAACATTTCTTCAGCCACAGAGTAGTCAGGAAGTGGAATGGACTAGAGAAAGATATAGTGGAGGCAGGAACCATACATAGTTTTAAGACAAGGTATGATAAAGCTCATGGAGCAGGGAGAGCAGAGACCCAGTAGCAGACAGCGAAGAGGCGGGGCCAGGAGCTGAGTCTCGACCCCTGCAACCACAATTAGGTGAGTACAATTAGGTGAGTACATACATACATACACACACACACACATACACACACACACACACACACACACACCGCACACGCGTGTCTGTTAAAAAGTGCCTTTGATAAGTAGTAACTAAAACATCGTCTAGGTACATCAGTCAATTAACGTTCACATTTTCCCTCCCTTGTTTGCGGTGGTCAGGTGTGTCCCGGTGGACAGGTGCCTCTCATCAATGAGCCGTCGCGGCAGAAGACTTGCATCCAGGAGCAGTGGGAGCGCAGCGGCCAGTTCGACCTGACCAGCATCGACCAGGAGACGTACGAGAAGTACTTCTACGGCTCAGAGCACTGGAACTACTTTACTCAGGACGAGGACCTCGGCCCTGTCATCCTCTCACTCAAGCAGGAGACCTCCAACGGCAGGGACCAGTTCAGGTGATATACTGTGTGGTGGTGTGGTTGACAAGTGAAGGTGATACACTGTGTGGTGGTGTGGGTGACCAGTGAAGGTGATACACTGTGTAGTGGTGTGGGTGACCAGTGAAGGTGATACACTGTGTGGTGGTGTGGGTGACCAGTGAAGGTGATACACTGTGTGGTGGTGTGGGTGACCAGTGAAGGTGATACACTGTGTGGTGGTGTGGGTGACCAGTGAAGGTGATACACTGTGTGGTGGTGTGGGTGACCAGTGAAGGTGATACACTGTGTGGTGGTGTGGGTGACCAGTGAAGGTGATACACTGTGTGGTGGTGTGGGTGACCAGTGAAGGTGATACACTGTGTGGTGGTGGGTGACCATGAAGGTGATACACTGTGTGGTGGTGGGTGACCAGTGAAGGTGATACACTGTGTGGTGGTGTGGGTGACCAGTGAAGGTGATACACTGTGTGGTGTGTGGGTGACCAGTGAAGGTGATACACTGTGTGGTAGAGTGGGTGACCAGCGAAGGTGATACACTGTGTGGTGGTGTGGGTGACCAGTGAAGGTGATACACTGTGTGGTAGAGTGGGTGACCAGTGAAGGTGATACACTGTGTGGTGGTGTGGGTGACCAGTGAAGGTGATACACTGTGTGGTAGTGTGGGTGACCAGTGAAGGTGATACACTGTGTGGTGAGTGGTGACCAGTGAAGGTGATACACTGTGTGGTGAGTGGGTGACCAGTGAAGGTGATACACTGTGTGGTAGAGTGTGGTGACCAGTGAAGGTGATACACTGTGTGGTAGAGTGGTGACCAGTGAAGGTGATACACTGTGTGGTAGAGTGGGTGACCAGTGAAGGTGATACACTGTGTGGTAGAGTGGTGACCAGTGAAGGTGATACACTGTGTGGTAGAGTGGGTGACCAGTGAAGGTGATACACTGTGTGGTAGAGTGGGTGACCAGTGAAGGTGATACACTGTGTGGTAGAGTGGGTGACCAGTGAAGGTGATACACTGTGTGGTAGAGTGGGTGACCAGTGAAGGTGATACACTGTGTGGTGGTGTGGTTGACCAGTGAAGGTGATACACTGTGTGGTAGAGTGGGTGAGCAGTGAAGGTGATACACTGTGTGGTAGAGTGGGTGACCAGTGAAGGTGATACACTGTGTGATGGTGTGGTTGACAAGTGAAGGTGATACACTGTGTGGTAGAGTGGGTGACTAGTGAAGGTGATACACTGTGTGGTAGAGTGGGTGACCAGTGAAGGTGATACACTGTGTGGTGGTGTGGTTGACCAGTGAAGGTGATACACTGTGTGGTAGTGTGGGTGACAAGTGAAGGTGATACACTGTGTGGTGGTGTGGTTGACCAGGAAGGTGATACACTGTGTGGTGTGGTGACCAGTGAAGGTGATACACTGTGTGGTGAGTGGTTGACCAGTGAAGGTGATACACTGTGTGGTGGGTGGGTGACCAGTGAAGGTGATACACTGTATGGTAGAGTGGGTGACCAGTGAAGGTGATACACTGTGTGGTAGAGTGGGTGACCAATGAAGGTGATACACTGTGTGGTAGAGTGGGTGACCAGTGAAGGTGATACACTGTGTGGTAGAGTGGGTGACCAGTGAAGGTGATACACTGTGGTTGTGTGGTTGACCAGTGAAGGTGATACACTGTGTGGTAGAGTGGGTGAGCAGTGAAGGTGATACACTGTGTGGTAGAGTGGGTGACCAGTGAAGGTGATACACTGTGTGATGGTGTGGTTGACAAGTGAAGGTGATACACTGTGTGGTAGAGTGGGTGACTAGTGAAGGTGATACACTGTGTGGTAGAGTGGGTGACCAGTGAAGGTGATACACTGTGTGGTGGTGTGGTTGACCAGTGAAGGTGATACACTGTGTGGTAGTGTGGGTGACAAGTGAAGGTGATACACTGTGTGGTGGTGTGGTTGACCAGCGAAGGTGATACACTGTGTGGTGGTGTGGTTGACCAGTGAAGGTGATACACTGTGGTGGTGTGGTTGACCAGTGAAGGTGATACACTGTGTGGTGGTGTGGTTGACCAGTGAAGGTGATACACTGTATGGTAGAGTGGGTGACCAGTGAAGGTGATACACTGTATGGTAGAGTGGGTGACCAATGAAGGTGATACACTGTGTGGTAGAGTGGGTGACCAGTGAAGGTGATACACTGTGTGGTAGAGTGGGTGACCAGTGAAGGTGATACACTGTGTGGTAGAGTGGGTGACCAGTGAAGGTGATACACTGTGTGGTAGAGTGGGTGACCAGTGAAGGTGATACACTGTGTGGTAGAGTGGGTGACCAATGAAGGTGATACACTGTGTGGTAGAGTGGGTGACCAGTGAAGGTGATACACTGTGTGGTAGAGTGGGTGACCAGTGAAGGTGATACACTGTGTGGTGGTGGGTTGACCATGGTGTCACTGTGGTACAGTGGGTGACCATTGAAGGTGATACACTGTGTGAGTGTGGTTGACCATGATTTGGTCACACACATGCTTTTAGATTTCTGCCTTCTGAGATTCTTGGCTGCAATCACAAACACATGGCTTCCACATAATTGCTAGCCTCTGACTCTTGCTGCATATCACACCACATGTACCCGTATTTCGTACCACTGTACTCTGGTACTTTCCCGTACCACTGTACTCTGGTACTTTCCCGTACCACTGTACTCTGGTACTTTCCCGTACCACTGTACTCTGGTACTTTCCCGTACCACTGCACTCTGGTACTTTCCCGTACCACTGTACTCTGGTACTTTCCCTTACCATTGTACTCTAGTACTTTCCCGTACCACTGTACTCTGATGTACTTCCTGTATTTTGCCTCCATAAATAAACTTTCTTTCTACAGATGCCTAAACACCACCCATCTTTTCCCTGCATCTATTCTATGGTTCACCTCATCTTTCATAGGCCCATATGCTGTCATGTCCTCTCCCAGATATCTAAATACTTTCAGTTCTTCCATACTCCCTCCACTCTGATTTTCAGTTTATCATTACTTAGATTTTTTTTATTACTCTCATCACCTTTCTCTTTTCTACATTCACTTTTGATTTCCTTCTTTACAAAACTCTCCCAAGTTCGTCCAGCAACGTAACTTGTCTTCATAATCCCCCCAAAAGAACTATCATCAGGAAACAGCAACTGTGATAACTCCCACTGTGTATCAGATCCTTCATCTTTTAATCCCTCGCCTCTTCCCAACACTCCATTATCTATAAATATGTTAAATAACTATGATGACTTTACATATCCTTGTCTAAGACCTACTGCCATTGGAAAATAAGTGCCCCTGTCTCCTACATACCCTAACCTCTGCCTCACTATCTTCCTAAAAACTTACAATTGCTTTTAGTAAACTAAATAATGATATTTATAGTAATTGCCTTTATGGAGCTGGTGAATTTCCAAACATTACTTGTTCTTTCTCTCACTAATTATTTCTCCCACTAATTCTTTCACTAAGTGGTTCCTCCTGGTATCTTGCAGGATCATGGTGCGAGGGATATCCTACACGGTTCATGGACTGGTACCCGCCTCATGCGTCTTCGCTGACCGTTACAACCGAGAGGAGGTGGTCAGGTCCTTCGGCCGGGAGATTAACCTAAACCCTCCCCTCGTTCTCGGCCAGCTGCCTGACATTCCCGAGGAACTGCTCAAGCTCGACCAGGTGAGAACAGCCCAGAAAGGAAGGTAAGGGATGGAAGGAAAAATACACAAAGGACTGTTTGAGAGACCTGTGTTTGGGAAAGTCAAGACACTTTCCTCTTGAGGGGTCTCTCACCCAAGCTACTTGTCTCACCACGAGTCCAGTGACTCATTTGGCTTAAATGGCGGAAATATTTCCTCATTCGTACGGTTTCCTTCCAAAGAAATGAGACTGGAACCATATTCCAGTTCACTCTCAAACCCTCGTCAACTTCAGCGCACTGTAGCTGATGCACTTTTCGAAAAGGATTGAATCATTTGTTGAGAGAAATGCTACTGGCGGTTGTTGCAGATACATCCAAGTGGGGCAACGGGAAGTGATCAAGTCCCAGAATTCTTTCCAGGTGGTATTCGTTCATTAGATCAGTTATACTAGAGCAGTGGTTGATTGACTGATAAGCAAACTAAGCGTTCGTTTAGGACCCTGATTACTGAGGAGCCTCTATATCTTTATTTGTTTCTCAACCTTGGTGAGTCGTGGCTCTCTCTCTCTAACTAGATAACTGCTTCACAAACTCACACCTAGATGAATGAGACACTTGTGCAACACTTGGATATCTTTATTGTGGAAACGTTTCGGCAACCAGTGGCTTCCTCAGTCCAGTACAGAGAAGAATGGTTGAAGATCGAAGGAGTTTGAGGTAAACAGTTCCCTCAGCCTGAAGTCGATATGATCACATTGACTCCAGGCTGAGGGACTGATTACCTCAAACTCCTTCTGATCTTCAACCATTCTTCTCAGTACTGGACTGAGGAAGCCACTAGTTGGCGAAACGTTTCTACAGTAAAAATATCCCAGGGTTGCACAAGTGCCTCGAATCCATCTCTAGCGTTGGACAGGCTTGTGGTCCAGCCGGTCCTGAGAAACCACAAATATTTAGTTACATTTTATTCTATCTATTTCAGTTTTGAAATCAGAACGCAATACATATTTTTTTTTAAGTTCTCATAGTCAGTTGAATATTTACGTGTTTACGTTTGATAAAACAATGTTTACGACAACATGCTCGCAGCGGGCAAGTGGCAACCACACAATCAATTATACGTCTGGCCGAAATGTTAAAATGTAATTTTCACTAATGCTATAACTGAGAACAGCGAGGGCCCTTAACGTGCCGCTTAGGGCCCCTGGACATCTAAAACTGCTTCGCTAGCTAGCTAGCGTCGTGTACCAAGCAACACTGACCCAAGTGTGTCGTTCCACAGGTGTTTATCAAGAGTGAGCTGAAGGTGGGTGTACTTGTGTACCTAGCAACACTGACCCAGGTGTGTCGTTCCACAGGTGTTCATCAAGAGTGAGCTGAAGGTGGGTGTACTTGTGTACCTAGCAACACTGACCCAAGTGTGTCATTCCACAGGTGTTCATCAAGAGTGAGCTGAAGGTGGGTGTACTTGTGTACCTAGCAACACTGACCCAGGTGTGTCGTTCCACAGGTGTTCATCAAGAGTGAGCTGAAGGTGGGTGTACTTGTGTACCTAGCAACACTGACCCAGGTGTGTCGTTCCACAGGTGTTTATCAAGAGTGAGCTGAAGGTGGGTGTGGTTTATGTACGGGAGGAGCAGTTCACAGAAGAGGAGATCCTCGACAACAACGACTCATCGCCGCTCTTCGAGGAATTCCTTCAAATCCTCGGTGACAAGGTCAGACTAAAAGGTGAGGCTAGGCAAAGATAAATGTTTTTTTTTAAGGTAGTGACAATAAAACATGAGAAGAACTTAAGCAAATTGTGTTTAGAGATAAGGGAGAATTTGAGAGGTCCTTACTCAGTAGAGTACTTTTGTTTTTTATAACACAGGCTTCACTCATAACACAGGCTTCACTCATAACACAGGCTTCACTCATAACACAGACCTCACTCATAACACAGGCTTCACTCATAACAAAGGCTTCACTCATAACACAGACCTCACTCATAACACAGGCTTCACTCATAACACAGGCTTCACTCATAACACAGACCTCACTCATAACACAGGCTTCACTCATAACACTGGCTTCACTCATAACACAGACCTCACTCATAACACAGGCTTCACTCATAACACAGGCTTCACTCATAACACAGGCTTCACTCATAACACAGACCTCACTCATAACACAGGCTTCACTCATAACAAAGGCTTCACTCATAACACAGGCTTCACTCATAACACAGACCTCACTCATAACACAGACTTCACTCATAACAAAGGCTTCACTCATAACACAGGCTTCACTCATAACACAGGCTTCACTCATAACACAGGCTTCACTCATAACACAGGCTTCACTCATAACACAGGCTTCACTCATAACAAAGGCTTCACTCATAACAAAGGCTTCACTCATAACACAAGCTTCACTCATAACACAGGCTTCACTCATAACACAGGCTTCACTCATAACACAGGCTTCTCATACAGGCTTATAACAAAGGCTTCACTCATAACACAGGCTTCACTCATAACAAAGGCTTCACTCATAACAAAGGCTTCACTCATAACACAGGCTTCACTCATAACAAAGGCTTCACTCATAACAAAGGCTTCACTCATAACACAGGCTTCACTCATAACAAAGGCTTCACTCATAACAAAGGCTTCACTCATAACACAGGCTTCACTCATAACAAATGCTTCACTCATAACAAAGGCTTCACTACTATAACACAGACATCACTCATAACAAATGCTTCACTCATAACAAAGGCTTCACTCATAACACAGGCCTCACTCATAACACAGACATCACTCATAACACAGACATCACTCATAACACAGGCCTCACTCATAACACAGGCTTCACTCATAACACAGACCTCACTCATAACACAGGCTTCACTCATAACACAGACATCACTCATAACACAGGCCTCACTCATAACACAGACCTCACTCATAACACAGACCTCACTCATAACACAGACATCACTCATAACACAAGCCTCACTCATAACACAGACCTCACTCATAACACAGACCTCACTCATAACACAGACCTCACTCATAACACAGACCTCACTCATAACACAGCTCACTCATAACACAACCTCCACTCATAACACAGACCTCACTCATAACACAGACTCCTCATAAACTCACTATAACACAGACCTCACTCATAACACAGACCTCACTCATAACACAGCTCACTTAACATCAACTCATCAACCACAGACCTCTCAACTCCTCATAACACAGACCTCACTCATAACACAGCCTCACTCATACACAGACTCTACACAGCTCACTCATACACAGACCTCACTCATAACACAAGCCTCACTCATAACACAGACCTCACTCATACCACAGACCTCACTCATAACACAGACCTCACTCATAACACAGACCTCACTCATAACACAATCCTCACTCATAACACAGACCTCACTCATAACACAGACCTCACTCATACCACAGACCTCATAACACAATCCTCACTCATAACACAAGCCTCACTCATAACACAGACCTCACTCATACCACAGACCTCATAACACAGGCCTCACTCATAACACAGACCTCACTCATAACACAGGCCTCACTCATAACACAGACCTCACTCATAACACAGCCTCACTCATAACACAGACCTCACTCATAACACAAGCCTCACTCATAACACAGACCTCACTCATAACACAGACCTCACTCATAACACAGACCTCACTCATAACACAGACCTCACTCATAACACAGACCTCACTCATAACACAGACCTCACTCATAACACAGACCTCACTCATAACACAGACCTCACTCATAACACAAGCCTCACTCATAACACAGACCTCACTCATAACACAGACCTCACTCATAACTCTACAGACCTCACTCATAACACAAGCCTCAACCTCTATAACACAGACCTCACTCATAACACAGACCTCACTCATAACACAGACCTCACTCATAACACAGACCTCACTCATAACACAGACCCTCACTCATAACACAGACCTCACTCATAACACAGACCTCACTCATAACACAGACTCTCACTTCATAACACAGACCTCACTCATAACACAGACCTCACTCATAACACATCCTCACTCATAACACATCCTCACTCATAACACAGACCTCACTCATACCACAGACCCTCATAACACAGAGCCTCACTCATAACACAGACCTCACTCATAACACAGCCTCACTCATAACACAACTCACTCATAACACAGCCTCACTCATAACACAGACCTCCTCTACCACAGACCTCACTCATAACACAGACCTCACTCATAACACAGACCTCACTCATAACACAGACCTCACTCATAACACAGACCTCACTCATAACACAGACCTCACTCATAACACAGACCTCACTCATAACACAGACCTCACTCATACCACAGACCTCACTCATAACACAGACCTCACTCATAACACAAGCCTCACTCATAACACAGACCTCACTCATAACACAAGCCTCACTCATAACACAGACCTCACTCATAACACAAGCCTCACTCATAACACAGACCTCACTCATAACACAGACCTCACTCATAACAGACCTCACTCATAACACAGACCTCACTCATAACACAGACCTCACTCATTACACAGACTTCACTCATAACACAGATTTCACTCATAACAGACCTCACTCATAACAGACCTCACTCATAACAGACCTCACTCATAACAGACCTCACTCATAACAGACCTCACTCATAACAGACCTCACTCATAACAGACCTCACTCATAACAGACCTCACTCATAACAGACCTCACTCATAACAGACCTCACTCATAACAGACCTCACTCATAACACAAGCCTCACTCATAACACAGACCTCACTCATAACACAGGCCCCACTCGTAACACAGGCCTCACTCATAACACAGACCTCACTCGTAACACAGACCTCACTCATAACACAGACCTCACTCATAACCGACCTCACTCATAACAGACCTCACTCATAACACAGACCTCACTCATAACACAGACCTCACTCATAACAGACCTCACTCATAACAGACCTCACTCATAACACAGGCCCCACTCGTAACACAGGCCTCACTCATAACACAGACCTCACTCGTAACACAGACCTCACTCATAACACAGGCCTCACTCATAACACAGACCTCACTCATAACACAGGCCTCACTCATAACACAGACCTCACTCGTAACACAGACCTCACTCATAACACAGGCCTCACTCGTAACACAGGCCCCACTCGTAACACAGGCCTCACTCATAACACAGGCTCCACTCGTAACACAGGCTCCACTCGTAACACAGGCCTCACTTATAACACAGACCTCACTCGTAACACAGACCTCACTCATAACACAGGCCTCACTCGTAACACAGGCCCCACTCGTAACACAGGCCTCACTCATAACACAGACCTCACTCGTAACACAGGCTCCACTCGTAACACAGACCTCACTCATAACACAGGCCTCACTCATAACACAGACCTCACTCATAACACAGGCCTCACTCATAACACAGACCTCACTGTAACACAGACCTCACTCTTAACACAGGCCTCACTCGTAACACAGGCCCCACTCTAACACAGGCCTCACTCATAACACAGGCTCCACTCGTAACACAGGCTCCACTCGTAACACAGGCCTCACTTATAACACAGACCTCACTCGTAACACAGACCTCACTCATAACACAGGCCTCACTCGTAACACAGGCCCCACTCGTAACACAGGCCTCACTCATAACACAGACCTCACTCGTAACACAGGCTCCACTCGTAACACAGACCTCACTCATAACACAGGCCTCACTCATAACACAGACCTCACTCATAACACAGGCCTCACTCATAACACAGACCTCACTCGTAACACAGACCTCACTCATAACACAGGCCTCACTCGTAACACAGGCCCCACTCGTAACACAGGCCTCACTCATAACACAGGCTCCACTCGTAACACAGGCTCCACTCGTAACACAGGCCTCACTCATAACACAGACCTCACTCGTAACACAGACCTCACTCATAACACAGGCCTCACTCGTAACACAGGCCCCACTCGTAACACAGGCCTCACTCATAACACAGACCTCACTCGTAACACAGGCTCCACTCGTAACACAGGTTAAGATGGTACTAACTTCGTATGCTCGACAAACATGTAATCTTCTACTTATATCTGTATGTAGATGAATGGTTCAGAGAACCGACAAGTTGTTAAATTAGACACATATGGAACACTTGGGTATCTTTATTGAGGAAACGTTTCGCCACACAGTGGCTTCATCAGTCCAATACAAAGAAGAAAGTAGTAATAAAAGGAGGAGTTTGAGGTAATCAGTCCCTCGGCCTGGAGTCGATGTGTTCAGTCCATCAATCTTGAAGTAAATACAATATAAGGCAAATACAAGTTGCTTATATACTGTAGACAGGTGAGATGAAGCAGGAGGAGGCGGGTCATAGTGGTATCATCCACTAGTCGAAGTAAGTCCTTGTCCAAAGGTTTGGACAAATGTTGAAGAATCCCTTTGTATCAAGATCCCAAGAAGTTGGGATCTTTATATCAAGATCCCAAGAAGTTGGGATCTTGATGAAGCCACTGTGTGGCGAAACGTTTCCTCAATAAAGATACCCAAGTGTTGCATATGTGTCTAATTTAACTACTTATATCTGGCTCAGCTTTTCATATACATTTTTGCTCTTGTCTTGAAGTCTCTCTGTGTGTACAGGGTTTGACAAGTACAAGGGCGGGCTGGACACTGTGCACGACCTGACGGGACTCTACAGCGTGTACGCTCACTGGAGGAACATAGAGATCATGTTTCATGTCTCAACGCTCCTGCCTTACGAGAAGCACGACCCTCAGAAGGTAAGCCGCGTTACATTTATGGGCAAACACTAAATAAATAAATACGTAATAATAAATATCTTTATTTCTACAAGTACATGTACAAGGTATACAGGCCTAGCTGACATCAATGATATACTACTATATAGAAAGCCCTTGTTTTTGCAAAATATTTCGGGCAAATTAGGTCAGTTTTGTACCCAGGATGCGACCCACACCAATCGGCTTACACCCAGGTACCTATCTACTGCTAGGTGAACAGGGACAGCAGGTGTCTCAAGGAAACACGTTCTGATGTTGCCGCCCGTACCGGGGATCTAACCACGGACCTCAGTGGGTGAGCTGAGTGCGCTACCAATCGAGCTATGGGACTAAATCTGGAGTCATACAACGTCAGGGAAATGGGAGGGAAATAGTTTGACCCGAGGAAGGGGATAGTAATTTCATTTGAACTACTGTTAGAAATCGAGAACACAAATTCACATGCAGTAAAGATAGTTTGAGTAACACTTGTATATCACACAAGACCTCACAAGGTCTTGTGTATTATGCATACATACAGACAAGTCCTGTCTACATCGTGTTTTAGACACAGTAGACCAAACCTAGGGTAGTTTTAGCATCTCAGGAGTGCTTGTCAAGGTGGTTATACTCCGCCACACACACTACACCAGCTAGTGGTCAAGCACCCGACATCTCTGCAGTTCCCTATATATTCTGTTTTTGTTTGTGTATCGGATTGAAAAAGCCTCCGCTTTATGTAAAACGCCAAAACACAGGTTTATAAGTGGGTGAAGGGGATTCGAAACACAGGTTTATAAGTGGGTGAAGGGGATTCAGTCGTTCATCCGCTAAGCTCAAGACTGTCTTTCTAACTGTTTTCATCCATTCTGATTCCATGATGTAGAAATCCCAGTTTATATGACTCAAACTAACCTGCATCTTCCTTATCTCCCTGCCTGGGTGAGCGTAGCTGCAGCGGAAGCGACACATCGGTAACGACATCGTGTGTGTGGTGTTCCTGGAGGCGGACAACACGCCCTTCTCCCCGGCCTGTATCAAGTCCCACTTCCTTCACACCTTCATTGTTGTCCGCACCAGTCCCAGGATCAAGTTCAAGCCCACACGTTATGAGGTTAGTATCTTAACTGTGTGTGTGGCGCCGTGCTACTGATGAGTCTCTCTTGTACACTGATGCTAATAATGTTGCTAGAATTACCCACAATATGTTACGTAAAAGGACACAAGAGCAACTAATGTGACATTTTATTGTGGCCACGTTTCCCTCCAGTTTTTTTAAGCCGTAAGGCTTGTCAAAGCTCCTGGAGAGCGAAACGTTGCCACAATAAAATGTCACATTAGTTGCACTTGTGTCCTTTTACCCAACATAATCTTTATGGCAGTGTTGATAGTACCGAGTCTGCATAGATAAGATCAAATTTTCTTGGAATCTTTAACCCAGGGTAGGGAGTGTTAGCCACTCAGGATAACCCAGTAAAACCAGTGCGTTATACAGGACTGTCTGTCTTATATCCATTGTGGTTCTTTAATCTTGTTCCCCAGGATGCCACCCACAACAGTCGACTAACACTCAGGTACCTACTTACTGCTAGGTGAACAGGGGCAGCAGGTGTAAGGAAGTATGCCGAGCGTTTCACCCGTGACGGGAATCGATCCAGGGCTCTCAGAACGTAAACTAAGGACGCTACCAACCAAGCCACGAGCACCCAAACCAGAGAATGCATCGCAAGGTGGTGGTGGTGATAGTGGTGGGGGTGGTATACCTGTGGTGATAGTGGTGGTTTGTTGATGATGGTGGTGGTGGTGATAGTGGTGGTGGTGATGATGGTGGGTGATGCTGGTGATAGTGGTGGTGGTGATGGTGATTATGGTGGTAGTGCTGGTGGTGGTGATAGTGGTGGTGGTGGTGGTGAGGGTGGGTGATGCTGGTGATAGTGGTGGTGGTGATGGTGATGATGGTGGTAGTGCTGGTGGTGGTGATAGTGGTGAGGGTGGTAGTGGTAGGGGTAATGGTGGTGGTAGGGGTGATGATGTTGAGACTGCATCATGCAGACTCACCATCACCACCACTTATTAGGAAATAAGTTGTTCACGTATTCCTACGTGTCTGCTCGAGCAGACACGTTTGCTCTGAACGTATTTGCTTGGACTTCCTCCCTTTTCTTCAACATTGCAAGCTCCTAATGATGTGTCGATTGCAACACGAAAGGCCTAGAGTTATTATTCACCTCCCCCGTGGTTGTTTTTCATTTTGTATCGCTTGTTCGCGATTATTGCAATATAGATTTACAACGACTCTAGTTCCAGCTGTGAGGAGTATGAGCTGTGAGGAGTATGAGCTGTGAGGAATATGAGCTGTGAGGAGTATGAGCTGTGAGGAGTATGAGTGTGAGGAGTATGAGCTGTGAGGAGTATGAGCTGTGAGGAGTATGAGCTGTGAGGAGAGACTAGAGGAGCTAAACCTGATACATTATAGTACAGAAGGACCAGGGGTGACATGATTACGACGTACAGGATACTGGGAGGAATTGACATGGTGGAGAGACGAGCCTGTTTGAATCTCACCTACACTAGGTCACAGCTGGAAGTTATAGACACAGATGAGTCACAAGGATATTAGAAAACACTTGTTTAGCCTTAGAGTGGCCAGTAAGTGGCGTGACCTTGGTAACAAAGTGGCAGAGGCGGGATCCATTTATACTTTTAAGAATATGTATGATAGAGCTCAGGCAGCCAGGAGAGTGAACCCAGTAGCGGCCAGCTGAGACGTGGGGCCAGGAGCTGAGACTCGAGCCCTGCAACCACATTTAGGTGAGTGTACACACACACACACACACACACACACACACACACACACACACACACACACACACACACACATATACACAACACACACAACATATACACACACAACACACACACACATACACACACAACACACTCAACACACACACACCACACACACACATGGTGCATGTCTGTATTGGAATAAAGAATCCTCTGGTAAACGAAACGTCTGGTTAATAAATATCCTATTAGTGTTTTTTTTTTGTCTTACAAGGTATTATATACAATGTTTATCTACTCCTAAAAGTGTGGGCAGGGAGGGGGGACATGGTCCCCTCTATTTACCGCATAATGACATCCATGGGGAGGGGGGCGTGACTGTAATTGGTTTTTACGCCCTTTATGTTCCTCTAACTCAATGTAACGGAAACTCCAGTTGTTTTGTGTTGTGTTTGCGTTTGCAGGTGGCGGTGGTGTCCAGGGACGAGGTGGGAGCCTACAAGCCTTACCTGTGGGAACAGAGCTGCTTCGAGAAGGGCCCCATGTTCCGTGAGTGGCTGCTCACCAAGATCGTCAACGGGGAGAGAGCCTCGTATTCAGCACCCAAGTTCGCCCGCATGCAGGACCGCACCCGCTCTCAGATGCTGGAGGATCTGGTCAACAACCTCCAGAACCATGCCGAGACTGGACAGATCCCTAAACCTTACAGGTAGGTGGCGTCGTCTTGGTGGTAGTCTATGGTCCCAGATCTTACTTGCAGGAGTGTCAGTTCGCTAGTCTCTGGTCTCGTGATTGCCGGAATGACTAATACGAGTTTAGCGCTTTATATGAAATAATTATATTAATAAATCAATCGATGGATACCTTAGCCAGACTGTGTCATCTCACTAGAATGTGGCGGCAGAAGGTAACGTGTGCAGGAGTAACACTTAATGCACCATCTTCTTATCTCATTATTTCCACTCCACATCTATATCTTGTACTGGTTTTCCACACATTTTTGTTCATTTTGAGAATGTCACTTTGATAGTCATTCCACTGTGCTTGTAAATTAGCTGCACTATATTTTCAAATAAGTATTACTTTTTGCAGCCATCATTGACTACATGGCGGTGGCCCATACCTCCCCTCCTCCCTCTCTAAAACATTATTTATCTACACTCAGTCATTCTCCACAAGTTAGGTCACTTTAACCTTTAGGTCACGATTGTTTTCAATCACAACACTTAGCTTATGTCGTCATATTTCTTACACCTGACTGTGACGAATTAGACACATGTGCAACATCCTTATTTCAAGACCTTTTGTCAACCAGTGGTTTTTTTATTTAATTCAGAGATGATATACGAAGACAGTAGATGAGGTAATCAGTCCCTCAGGCTGAGGGACTGATTACCTCATTTTCCACTGTTGTGTGTGCATAGTTGTGTAGGGCTTCGGAAATGATTATCTCATTTTATAGTTTCTTTGTATATTATTTCTGTATTGAACTGAGTTGGCTATTATTATTATATTCAAGGGGGAGCGCTAACCCCCCCCTAGGGAAGGGGAGGCAGTCAGATTCGATTCAAGTAAAAAAAAAAGATAGCTTCAGTTCTTTGGATCAAAATTTCTTTATGAGCATAAAGGTACTGCTTCAGAAGTGTGCTGCTTCAGCACCTGTGCTTTCAGACATGAAGAGCACCACCTCATCATATATGCATTTGTTATCGCTTTTCTCTTAAATATTATGCATTATGTTGTGTATAAATGGCTGCGCCGACAAGCACATGATGGTACTAACACTTCTGGTCCGCAGACGTGGCTCCTGGCGACCTATCGGTCACATGCGTCCCTCGTCGCCACTGCTGGACTCAGTTCGCGACCTATTCGAGGGCCACGACCAGCTAGCCAAAGACTTCACCCGTGCCTTCCACAACAGCGAAAACCAGTTCAACAATATTCTCTACGACGTCACTTTCCTCGTGGGTGCCGGCAAGGAGAAGTGCAAACTCTACGGTGTTAGAGCCATCCTTGGTGTCCGCAGCAGGTGAGAACCTTCACACCAATAATTGATCTCTCCAGAACAGTTGAGCTTGGCAGCATTATCAGAGCGAGGAATTTGGGCACTATATAACCTTCCCCATCCCACCCACCCTTCAGCAAGTTTACATTTTGCCGGCTTTATACACCGGTACCGATATTCTTTCAAATACTTGTTCAACACTTCTACAGTGGAGTCTGATAAAACTGATTTTCTATTAGGCCTAATTCAGGTAAACTGTACACCTTTTAACTTTATTTTTAATGCACTGAATGTGACATAATTTTTTTAACTTACTAATGGTGTATTTGAAAAGTTCCTTATTTTGATTTTCATGTATTTGAGGCCCTTCATAGATGAGTGACCTGGGCAGCTGGCCAGCTGGCCTTGACCCTTAGTCTGCCTCTCTCTCTGTTATTCCAGATGAAAGAGATTATTACTTCTATAGAGATAATTCCAGTGGTTTTATTCACTGAGAAACTTCTGGTTCTTAGGACTCTGACACACACACACACAAACACACACACACACACACATATTAAATACATATGTAAACTCAAGATAAGTTGTAATGAACGACTGCCAGTCAATAAATACAAGAATATACTGGGATTCGAACCGTAGCAACAGAAGTGCTATCTGTCTGGCGCAGTGTTGGACCTGCCGCATGCCAGGACTACTGTTTGAATCCCCGTCCATTCTTGAGTTGATTATGGCAGTTACTGTATGAGCATGTGTGTGTGTGTGTGACGCAGGGTGTTCCAGGAGATGCTGTACGGGTTCAGCACTGGCTTCGGCTCACCACAGGTCTCAGTGGCTGACATACTGGCGCGCGCCGTCCCCACTCTCCACTCTCCCTCGCACAAGCCTAAGAGTTCCAACTTCCTCCAGGTGAGTAACCCTGGGCTCTCTACTTCCTCCATGTGAGTAACCTTGGGCTCTCTACTTCCTCCATGTGAGTAACCCTGGGCTCTCTACTTCCTCCAGGTGAGTAACCCTGGGCTCTCTACTTCCTCCAAGTGAGTAACACTGGGCTCTCTACTTCCTCCTGGTGAGTAACCCTGGGCTCTACTTCTTCCAGGTCAGTAACCCTACACTTTATACTTCCTCCAGGTGAGTAACACTGGGCTCTACTTCCTCCAGGTGAGTAACCCTGGGCTCTCTACTTCCTCCAGGTGAGTAACCCTGGGCTCTACTTCCTCCAGGTGAGTAACCCTGGGCTCTCTTACTTCCTCCAGGTGAGTAACAATGAGCTCTTTACTCTCTTATATAAATCTCGGAGCACTAACCTCCATGGACTCTCTACTCTCTCATATTGAAGTTGTGAATGATCCTGCCACCACCACTTGTTGTTGAAGCTGTGAATGATCCTGCCTCCACCACTTGTTGTTGAAGCTGTGAATGATCCTGCCTCCACCACTTGTTGTTGAAGCTGTGAATGATCCTGCCTCCACCACTTGTTGTTGAAGTTGTGAATGATCCTGCCTCCACCACTTGTTGTTGAAGCTGTGAATGATCCTGCCACCACCACTTGTTGTTGAAGTTGTGAATGATCCTGCCTCCACCACTTGTTGTTGAAGCTGTGAATGATCCTGCCACCACCACTTGTTGTTGAAGTTGTGAATGATCCTGCCACCACCACTTGTTATTGAAGCTGTGAATGATCCTGCCACCACCACTTGTTGTTGAAGTTGTGAATGATCCTGCCACCACCACTTGTTGTTGAAGCTGTGAATGATCCTGCCACCACCACTTGTTGTTGAAGTTGTGAATGATCCTGCCACCAACACTTGTTGTTGAAGCTGTGAATGATCCTGCCACCACCACTTGTTGTTGAAGTTGTGAATGATCCTGCCACCACCACTTGTTGAAGTTGTGAATGATCCTGCCTCCACCACTTGTTGTTGAAGCTGTGAATGATCCTGCCACCACCACTTGTTGTTGAAGCTGTGAATGATCCTGCCTCCACCACTTGTTGTTGAAGTTGTGAATGATCCTGCCACCACCACTTGTTGTTGAAGCTGTTAATGATCCTGCCTCCACCACTTGTTGTTGAAGCTGTGAATGATCCTGCCACCACCACTTGTTGTTGAAGTTGTGAATGTTCCTGCCTCCACCACTTGTTGTTGAAGCTGTGAATGATCCTGCCACCACCACTTGTTGTTGAAGTTGTGAATGATCCTGCCACCACCACTTGTTGTTGAAGCTGTGAATGTTCCTGCCTCCACCACTTGTTGTTGAAGCTGTGAATGATCCTGCCACCACCACTTGTTGTTGAAGTTGTGAATGTTCCTGCCTCCACCACTTGTTGTTGAAGCTGTGAATGATCCTGCCACCACCACTTGTTGTTGAAGTTGTGAATGATCCTGCCACCACCACTTGTTGTTGAAGCTGTGAATGATCCTGCCTCCACCACTTGTTGTTGAAGTTGTGAATGATCCTGCCACCACCACTTGTTGTTGAAGCTGTGAATGATCCTGCCACCACCACTTGTTGTTGAAGTTGTGAATGATCCTGCCACCACCACTTGTTGTTGAAGTTGTGAATGTTCCTGCCTCCACCACTTGTTGTTGAAGTTGTGAATGTTCCTGCCACCACCACTTGTTGTTGAAGTTGTGAATGATCCTGCCACCACCACTTGTTGTTGAAGCTGTGAATGATCCTGCCACCACCACTTGTTGTTGAAGTTGTGAATGATCCTGCCACCACCACTTGTTGTTGAAGCTGTGAATGATCCTGCCACCACCACTTGTTGTTGAAGTTGTGAATGATCCTGCCACCACCACTTGTTGTTGAAGCTGTGAATGATCCTGCCACCACCACTTGTTGTTGAAGTTGTGAATGATCCTGCCACCACCACTTGTTGAAGTTGTGAATGATCCTGCCACCACCACTTGTTGTTGAAGTTGTGAATGATCCTGCCTCCACCACTTGTTGTTGAAGCTGTGAATGATCCTGCCTCCACCACTTGTTGTTGAAGTTGTGAATGATCCTGCCACCACCACTTGTTGTTGAAGCTGTGAATGATCCTGCCTCCACCACTTGTTGAAGTTGTGAATGATCCTGCCTCCACCACTTGTTGTTGAAGCTGTGAATGTTCCTGCCTCCACCACTTGTTGAAGTTGTGAATGATCATGCCTCCACCACTTGTTGTTGAAGCTGTGAATGTTCCTGCCTCCACCACTTGTTGTTCAACTCGTTCCACTTCCTAACTTGAGGTTAAAGAATTTTTTTCTTTCAGTTGTGCTCTCGTGTCCCTTAAATCTTCCTAGACTCTATACTCATTTAAATCTGAAAGTTCAACCCTCCCTGATCTCTATCCTCATGTAAATCTGGGAATTCAACGCTCCCCTGAGCTCTCTACTCCCTCGTATAAACAAAACCCTCAGGCTGTTTTCAATGTGGTGACTGCTGACATGACGGCTGTGCCAACAGGTGCCAGACATCGAGACGCCGCGGCCCAAGAGTGTGCCCAACTCACCCATCGTGATGCGCGCCTTCTCTCGCCTGGGCACTCTCACGTCTGGCTGGGGCAGGTCCTCCAAGAAGCACGACCGGCTCTCCGTCGAGGACAAAAAGAAGTGGGCGTCCTCGCAAGACTGCTCAGGTGAGTATGGTCTCTCACCCTACTCCTGTTGGTAAACACCACTCACAGAGTGCTCGCGTTAATGAAGTTATCCACTCCAGCTCAGTGTCATTCAATTAATATTTTAAGATTATATACGATTTTTTTCAGAATGTTTGACAAGAGTCCCAGTAGATGGAAACAAACACATGCTAGTCACTTCTTGATTTGTCAATGACTTCTGGAAGCTAGTTGGTTAAAAATATTCAAATATTGTATGAGGTTTAGCAGAGTATTTATTGCTAGTGTGTCTTGTTATACTCGCAGAGAAGTATTCCTCTTGTGAGATGCCTAGTACAACTCGTCCACTAGGCTGTGAATATTTAATGTGAGAATGGTCGGTGTACTAATGTTATTTCATTAAAGGTAAAGCGCTAAACCAGCAGTGCCTAGGGAATGGGAGGTAATATAATTTAATTCAAGAAAGGGGGTGATCGATTCAGTTTCCTGGGTCAAAAGCGCTTCACCAGTAACGAGGCATTCCTCTTGCAAGGTGTGGTAGGTGCAGTGAACCCTTGGCTGCCATGAAGGTTGTCCAGCAAGTGGGGACAGGGTGATGTACGAGGTTAAAAACTCTGCTTGTATTATATTCCTTTGTCTACTTGTTTTGTTGACACACAGATGTGTCATAGTAAGGGACTGAAAGCAGATCCCTCAGTAAGTGTTTTGGTTGGTTCTCCCAGCAGGGAAGGATGGCAAGGAGCGGCAGGGAGACAAGAACGCCCTAGCGGTGCCTCGTCTGAGCGTGTGTGCTGACGGAGGCAAGGTGGACCGTGCACGCCTCTGTCAGGCGGAGGTACGTGTGATGGTGCCACAGACCAGCGAACGACGCCAGACCCAAGTACGGTAAACCCCACACTCGTGCACGCCCACACCCTTCACAGCACGTGTGTACGCCCTCACGTCCACCACTAGATCGCTGCGGGTAGGCACTCACACGTACACATAAACACACGTTTATGTTGTTATACTCACACACATATGCACCTTAACTCCAATGTGGATATGCACTCGTGTCCACATTCCCAGGCTCTTACACATTACCTCGTTGCTGCAGTCACATGGACACGCACAAACTCTCAAGCTACGTACACGCTAAAGCTCTCAAGCTACGTACACGCTAAAGCTCTCAAGCTACGTACACGCTAAAGCTCTCAAGCTACGTACACGCTAAAGCTCTCAAGCTACGTACACGCTAAAGCTCTCAAGCCACGTACACAAAAGCTCTCAAGCTACGTACATGCAAAAGCTCTCAAACTACGTATACGTATAAGCTCTCAAGCTACATATACGAATCGGCTCTCAAGCCACGTTCAGGCATAAGGTCTCCAGTTACATACACCCATAAGGTGCCAAGGCACGTACTTCAACAGGTCCACTAGCAGATCACTGCGGACAGGACCTCGCAACCATATTGAGAGAAACTCATCTGGGTATGTACCTGCCCTGTGCCCCAACCTCACCAACATGACCAAATCATTGCTCCCTTCACAGTGTGATCCTCTTCCCGTCTCCGCTGTCCTTTGGGATCTGATCCTCCGCGTCCCACATTTACCTTCCACACCGTGTCTTCCTGTTTACACATCAACTAAAAAAAAATAGCGAGAATTTCTTTTCGGTTACCGGAAATATATGTTTTTTGCACACCTTTATGAAAATTCTTAATTCTATTCATGGGGAAACGACAAGCCTGTGAGGGTTATATGGTGCCTGATCTTTATATAAGAAGGCGTATACAGCTATGTAATGCACACGGAGAGAAGAGTGATAGCTTACCGTAGGATGTTGCACGAGGACAATTTTAGCAGTTACCCCTCATTAATTACCAGTTTTGTTTTAATTAGTTTTATTGTTTATTTTAGAACACAGTGAAGATGAAAGTACAACTTCCAGGGAAGACAAAACCTCACGTTTTACAGAAAATGCTCATATGAAATAACTAACTCCTGCTGATACAAAACATACGTAAGGAACTCCAGCTGTATTTGACTTGTCAGTCGCGTTCCTGATACAATAATATGTAATAATAATAGCTAACATCTATAAAGAAATTCATATTTGGATGAATCTTATTAGGCTGGCATGGTACAGTGGATAACGCACTAGCCTGCTAGTTTTAGGATTGGCTTGCCATGGGTCCAAGCCCCACTCTGTTAATTGGGTTGCTTACAATCGTGTCATCATTATTTCGTAAGTAATACCTGTAATCCTGTTTTATAACGTCACCTGTGCTGGCTGAACGTATACCAAGCGAGCCTCTGGAAGTCCGTCACTAGGCGGGGGTTTCTTAACAAAGCCAGCGACTAGCTAGCTAGTGCTAGGCTAAAGAAAAAACACAGGTTACAGGACACGACTGTTAGGACAACCTTTCGATGCGAGTAGTTTTATCAAGTAACGTTGTCCCAATGAGAATTTATTCTGAGATATTTTATTTCACTTTTGTCGTAGTGTTTCCCACTTCTTGTAGATTCGCCGGTACATCCGGCCCCAGGAAGTGTCTTCAGCAAGCATGTACCCGGCTACGCTGACACAGTAGCACTATTGTTCCCGCCGCGTGCACCCCACTATGACCCTTACGGGCTTACCACTTCTCACGAGTATAATAGAATTGTTATTATTTGAATGGCTTAGAAAACCGACAAGTACATGACTGAGATACTTGTGCGGCATTTGCGAATTTTTATTGATGAACAAAGATTCCCAGGTGTTGTACAAGTGTCTCAAGAATTGCCATTCGTCTTTTCACATACACTTCAACAGAGGCATCAAAAAAGGTCACAGAACGAGTTGGGCTTTGAACCCATGTCAGGAGATTCTTGAAACTCCTAGGGCAGTGTGCTAACCTAACGGGCCTTATTGCCTGGTGTTGCAACCCCAGCAGTACCTGTGTTGCAACCCCGGCAGCACCTGTGTTGCAACCCCGGCAGCACCTGTGTTGCAACCCCGGAAGCACCTGTGTTGCAACCCCAGCAGCACCTGTGTTTCAACCCCAGCAGCACCTGTGTTGCAACCTAAGCAGCACCTGTGTTGCAACCCCAGCAGCACCTGTGTTGCAACCTAAGCAGCACCTGTGTTGCAACCCCAGCAGCACCTGTGTTGCAACCCAAGCAGTACCTGTGTTGCAACCCAAGCAGTACCTGTGTTGCAACCCAAACAGCACCTGTGTTGCAACCCAAACAGCACCTGTGTTGCAACCCCAGCAGCACCTGTGTTGTAATCCAAGCAGCACCTGTGTTGCAACCCCAGCACCACCAGTGTTGCAACCCCAGCACCACCAGTGTTGCAACCCCAGCACCACCAGTGTTGCAACCCCAACACCACCAGTGTTGCAACCCCAGCACCACCTGTGTTGCAACCCCAGCACCACTAGTGTTGGAACCCCAGCACCACCAGTGTTGCAACCCCAGCACTACCAGTGTTGCAACCCCAGCACCACCAGTGTTGCAACCCCAGCACCACCAGTGTTGCAACCCCAGCACCACCAGTGTTGCAGCCCCAGCACCACCAGTGACAACAGAACAATACCGACATACGAACGTTCATGACTCCTTCACCCGTAGAAATCAGCCCTAGTCTGTCCTACCATAACTACAAAAAAATAACTCAAAATCCGCATTACTAGAATTGTTCTAGGACTTCTTTTGTGAACAAACTAATAAGTGCTACATGAAAGGCGTGTGAAGCCATGTTTGAGATGTGACTTGGGTCAGGTGAGGCAAACTGGTCACTATTGTAGACTCTTGATTATATGGGAGCTTTAAATATGGATATGCCTTTACTAAAATATTTTATTACTTGTTTACTAAACAATATATTATGTACTTATAAATAACCTTTATTCCATTTTTTTTGTTATATATTCGTTTCAACAGAAACTGACTGAATGTTTGCCTGTAAATGAGTGCAGAGAGTTTATCTCTCTCTCTCTCTCCCTCTCTCTCTCTCTCTCTCTCTCTCTCTCTCTCTCTCTCTCTCTCTCTCTCTCTCTCTCTCTCTCTCTCTCTCTCTCTCTCTCTCTCTCTCTCTCTCTCTCTCTCTCTCTCTCTCTCTCCTCTCCTCCTCTCTCTCCCCCTCTCTCTCTCATTTATAAAGCATCCAGTTGGTGGATAATTTGTCACATGTCACTGCATAAATAATTTGGTTTTAGCATGGTAGAACAAGGATAAAACAGCGTATGGCAACCCTCACCTTTGTCATAGATATACGTGGGAGGAACAACAGTGCTGTATCCAAACTGTCTAAACGCACACCTCTACTTTCTAACTAGCCCCCAGGGGCGCACCTACACCCTGGGGACTGTCTTATGTATTTAGCTGGTCTCTAGATCACGAGTACCAGACAACCTTTACTCCCCAGCCTTCTCCTTCCCCAGAGTCATGGTCTAAAGTTTACTCCAGGGTTTTGTCTAGAACCCCCAAGCACCTGTCTTCTTAGCTTCAGATAATTCCTGGAAGATACCTAGACCCAAAAGACATATTATTTCTGGAGTCAGTCCAACATTGGAACTTCTGTATTCTTGTGCTTGAATCCTAGCTCTAAACAAAGATATACAGACTCGTCAAAATTCCAGGCTTGAATCTGTAGGCTAACCTAGACCAAATGGTGGATTGTGTAGAGCCTCAGGAACTAAGATTTTGCTTGTGTAAGCTCCGAGGTGTGGGCTCAGCTCCTCACCCGGGCAGTAGAGCTCACCTTAAACACTGCTACTAAGTCCTTGAATGTTGTGTGTCTTGTGCTTGTTGTATTGCTTTCCCCGCTGATTCCTGTTTTGCTTCTTGCTCTTTTAATAGGTGCATTGATATATATATATATATATATATATATATATATATATATATATATATATATATATATATATATATATATATATATATATATATATATATATGGCAAAACTACAATGAACAGACCTAAAGCCAGTATCACTGTGTTATATTCATATTGCATTTTATGGAGATCACCAGATTTACATACGAATTATAATGTAATTATTGTTCAGAAGAATTAAAATTTGGAACTGATGCAATGTTTGATTCTACAGTTTGCCTTTTTCTGTAATTAACAGTTTTCAAACTTTATATTACGGTTAGAGTCGCTTATATGACAGAATAAAAAAACTGTTTTCATTTCCTGTTGCAACCCTATGCCTATAACAGTCACTGCCTCACCCCGATGGTTCAGTGCCAGCGCTCAGTGCCTCACCCCGATGGTTCAGTGCCTGCGGTCATATAGTAGTCACACACATTTATTCAAACTTCTGCCCATTTCACTTATTCATATAATTTTTGGGGGGACATTGCTTACGTGGGTGATAATACAACCTTTTGAAAGCAATGGCATTAAGTTTAGTTTGGTAATGTAGATCTCTAAACCTAATGGCAGTGTTAAAGGTGCATACTTTCCTCTCTTGCAAGCAGTGTCCAGACAAACTATATTTATTAGAAATAGGTTTCTTAGATATCTTGTGAATGAATACAAAGCTGATATTAAATGAAGTAATAAGAGTAGCGTTGTGATGTTCATGTAAGGAAGCAGGATGTAGAATCAAGACTTATAGCATCATTTACAAACTTGAATTTGCCTGAAGGACTGTTTAATTTACACAATAATTTGAGCTAAATTCAGTACCACTCACACAAAATAGTGAGTAGTCAGTTCAGAGATCAAAGGATGCTTATTTCGTCCCTGGGATATTTATTCTGTTGAGGACTCAACTTAGTACCTAAGAACCTTAGATCTTATTGGGGCTACGAGAGTTAAGTATTAGCTGGAAAATAGGCGTGGCATATTCCAACTGGGATCTTTATTAGCCTTAGTCCAGAAAAATCGTTTTTGGCAATCTTTCAACACATTAAAATTATAAATCACACTATCACTTGGGATGGAGTAAATATTATAAGGTCAACGATGCCTGCAAAAGGAAAACCATAGAAGGAACTTTAACCAACTACAGAACTTCATTATTTCAAGAAGGTCATTGGAAAGTGACACAGTTATGAAAGTCACAGCCAGCAAACATTCCAGCAACACATGTGAAGGCAAACTTGATGCGATAAGGAAATTCGTATTGAGAAAAATGTATTCCAGCGGTGAATTTTAATATAATTCTTTACACTAATAATGGCTTGACACGTCGCTTCCCTTGATGCCGGTGAAGGGGCTCTTGATTCCTGTACTCCCCGTCCTTGTATTGAACCTGAATGCCTCCTATTTCCACCCACGCACTGTGTGACCCCCTGCGGGTTTGGCGCTCCACCCATGAATATAATAACAATTTACATGTCTCCATAGACCTTGTTTTCCCCCCATAGTCAGCTGTCTAGACTGATGCCAAACCACTCCACTCAGAGACGTCAAGGTACTCTTGAACAACATCCCCGCAACAGTTAATGGCACCATTCGATCTTCACCTGGCCTACCTCCCCATATAACATGTCATTTCTCTCTTTTTCCCTGTATCTACCCAAGAGTCTATCATACTGAGGGTGAGATATGCTAACAGTTATTCTCTTACCTTTGACTTGACGTGGGTCACCCTTACTAAACCACTAGTATACATTACATATTGATGCTCCAGTTATTTTTTAGTTTAATATATCATGTACCTCATAACCATACTGGGGGCGGTAGTCAAAAGATTACAATGTACATAATGGGTCCAGGAACTGTACATCATCATTACAGAGGTACATAATGGGTCCAGGAACTGTACATCATCATTACAGAGGTACATAATGGGTCCAAGCACTGTACCTCAACATTACAGAGGTACATAATGGGTCCAGGCACTGTACCTCAACATTACAGAGGAACATAATGGGTCCAGGTACTGTACATCAACATTACAGAGGTACATCATGGGTCCAGGCACTGTAACTCAACATTACAGAGGTACATCATGGGTCCAGGCACTGTAACTCAACATTACAGAGGTACATAATGGGTCCAGGTACTGTACATCAACATTACAGAGGTACATCATGGGTCCAGGCACTGTAACTCAACATTACAGAGGTACATAATGGGTCCAGGTACTGTACATCAACATTACAGAGGTACATAATGGGTCCAGATACTGCCCCAAAAAGTTTTGATACCTGAATAACTTACAGTGATAATGAACTACGTACATACTTATATATTTATCTCTGGTTACAGTGGTAATAAGTTATTTATGGTTACAGTGGTAATAAGTTATTTATGCAGACATGAATTAGGTCACATACACACGAAGTGGTAACGCGTTATTTACAGTAGGCAAAGTCAACGTATTTTTCCAGAATGATTGGTAATATACCACTGTGGACAAAATTCTTTAATATATCAGAGATGCTCCAGGTTTTCCCAAGCTCGGCACCATTTGATTTTTAATATATTTTTTTTTCGCCCTTCAACTGCATTCTTAGTCACCCCTGTGTCATGAAGTTTCGGAAAAAAAATGCTGATTAAAGAATGTTTTAAAAAAAACTACATAAATGAAAAGTGAAATCAAAAGAAAATTAACACTTTTATGGTGTGTTGAGGTTGACAAATGACCACACTGCCATAACAGTGGTGTAAATAACCACACTGCCACAGCAGTGGTGTAAATAACCACACTGCCATAACAGTGGTGTAAATGACCACAATGCCATAACAGTGGTGTAAATGACCACAATGCCATAACAGTGGTGTAAATTACCACACTGCCACAGCAGTGGTGTAAATTACCACACTCACACAGTGGTGTATACACACGCAACAGTGGTGTAAATGACCACACCGTCACAACAGTGGTGTAAATGACCACACTGCCACAGCAGTGGTGTAAATGACCACACTGTCACAGCAGTGGTGTAAATGACCACACCGTCACAACAGTGGTGTAAATGACCACACTGCCACAGCAGTGGTGTAAATCACCACACCGTCACAACAGCGGTGTAAATGACCACACTGCCACAGCAGTGGTGTAAATGACCACACTGCCACAACAGTGGTGTAAATGACCACACTGTCACAGCAGTGGTGTAAATACCACACCGTCACACAGTGGTGTAAATGACCACCGCACACCAGTGGTGTAAATACCACACTCACAACAGTGGTGTAAATGACCACACTGCCACAGCAGTGGTGTAAATGACCACACTGCCACACAGTGGTGTAAATGACCACACTGCCACAGCAGTGGTGTAAATGACCACACTGCCACAGCAGTGGTGTAAATGACCACACTGCCACATCAGTGGTGTAAATCACCACACTGCCACAGCAGTGGTGTAAATGACCACACTGAACGCAGGCGGGAGAGATACATTATTATATACACGTGGAAAATTCTCGAGGGATTAGTACCAAACTTGCACACGAGAGTCACTCCCTACGAAAGCAAAAGACTCGGCAGGCGATGTAACATCCCCCCAATGAAGAGCAGGGGTGCCACTAGCACGTTGAGAGACAACATAATAAGTGTCAGGGGCCCAAGACTGTTCAACTGCCTCCCAGCATACATCAGGGGGATTACCAACAAACCCCTGGCTGTCTTCAAGCAGGCACTGGACAGGTACCTAAAGTCGGTACCTGACCAGCCAGGCTGTGGTTCGTACGTTGGACTGCGTGCGGCCAGCAGTAACAGCCTGGTTGCCTGATTGATCCAACATGAGGCCTGGTCACAGACCGGGCCGCAGGGGCGTTGACCCATGGAACTCTCTCCAGGTATACTCCAGGTATACTGTCACAGCAGTGGTGTAAATGACCACACAGTCATTTACTGTGTAGTGGGATTTTTTGGTCTCAATAAATTTCCACAATTATTTTTTCATTTTTTTTTGGTATCTGACACTATATACACTGCAGTTTCTTATGGTGTTTTATTTCTTGACATATGGGGCGTCTGCTGAGCCTGGAACCATAGAAAAAAGTGAGAAAGATAGGTAAAAGTAGTTTTATATGTATAGAACGCAGTGTGTGTGCCCACTCTTATTATTTATACATGAATACAGACTAGATGTTCAGTTAACAAGTAATCAGTGAATTGTGTTACGAGAGATGTTGGTACGTGTCAGTGCCGCGCTCCATCTATATATACATAATACGTAAATTACGTCGCGCACAGTGTAACCGTTAAATATCAATAAACTGGTTTTATATATATATATATATATATATATATATATATATATATATATATATATATATATATATATATATATATTTTACATACATACATACATATTTCGTGCCAAATAAGTAAAACTTGTGATTTTGGCTTAAATAGCAACGCTCTTGTTGCCGAATAAGACAAGCGAAAATTTGTGTATGCCATAATTTCGAAAAATCGTTCTGAACCTAACGTAAAAAAATATATTTCATTGTGTTTGTTTATTATTAAATTATTGTAAACTTATCTAAAATATATTTAGTTAGATTAGCTAAATTAAACTGTGCTTATTATAAAAAGGTTAGGTAAGTTTTCTAAGGTTCTTTTGGTACAAAATTATTATTTTTTACACTAACATAAATGAAAAAAAAATTCTTTAAACGTATAAGAGAATTGTTTAGAAAGGACTTAATTTTAAATGAGTTCTTGCTAATTGACCAATTTTACCTATTCGACACGACATTATATATATATATATATATATGTATACCTATGAAAGCCAATTACTGTATATATTTCAGGAAAATAGTTTCCCTTGTATAAGTATTGTTTATGGGAAAATAAAAGATATTTAGTATTGTATTTATCTTTATTTACTTCAGGACTTTAAAAGATTTACATATTAATCAAGCATGCTGTGTCATCGCCCTGGAATTAGTTAATGTTTAAATATATCAGCTGTTTTGCTATTTACTTCCATCAGCTGTTCGTGCATGTCGGCTTTTGATGTCATAATAAATTTCTAACATTCTCAAATTCCATAATGTTGCTATAGTAATCTGTATTTGGCGGATGTTATGGATTTGTTCCACTTAGCTTTAAACGTTCTCTTTTTTTTTTAAATATATGTTTTACCCCCATGATGTATATTGTATTGTCAAAAGTCTGAGACTCAGACAAGGTCACATGACATCCACTTAAATATGGAATAATTATAATTTTAAACTCACATGTAGAGATTCCTGTGATGACAACTTTGTTAAATAAAAAAAACTTTGATGCTGGTGTGTGTATATATATATATATATATATATATATATATATATATATATATAATAGGCAGTACTAAATAAGCCGAACTTGCCGAATAGACCGAATTCCCTTAAAAATTAAACTTCCCCCCCCCCAAAAAAAAAAAAATACGGATTAATAGCTATTTTTTTCATTAACAATGATATAAAGATTTTTATTTTTTAAAAGGACCAAAACTAACATGAAAACCTAACCTAACCTCCCTGAAACTAACATTTTTTTACCTAAATTCTTCTCCATTTAACACTGGTTAACTTAAATAGATTTAATATTTCATTAAATCTAATAATATTTCATTAAATCTATGATATATATTTTTTCGTTATGCTCAGGTAGATTTTCGATGATTTTTGGCAAAAACTAATTTTCATTCGGCTTATTTAGTACATTATATATATATATATATATATATATATATATATATATATATATATATATATATATATATATATATATATATATATATATATATATATATATATATATATATATCCTCTTCCTGCTACATGAAAATGCAAACCTAACTGTGTACTTGTAGAAAACAATACAGAAATTGCCTAAATTATCTTCTTGTAGAGAACACTGGATCTTAAATTTCAAGACTTAATGTTGTAGAAGTGTCCGTAATAAGATATGTATCCTAAATTGTAGATCAATTATTGTCAACATTAATAAGATCCCTAAGTCATTAAATTTATTATTTTATCTCAGTTCCTCCTCCTTGAACTACATCCTTCACCCTGGTTAATACTTTCTCTCTCTCTCGCAATGGCCTGCTCTGCTCTTTCATATCCTGCCCTCGTTTTTCATAACTCAGACACTTCATATCCTTCCCTGGTCGTCCATAATTTTCCTGAACATTCGTAACCTGCTTCGACCTTTCGTAACCTGCCCTGACCCTTCGTAACTTGCCCTGACCCTTCGTAACCTGCCCTGACCTTTCGTAAACTGCCCTGACCATTCGTAACCTGCCCTGATCTTTCGTAACCTGCCCTGACCCTTCGTAAACTGCCCAGACCCTTCGTAACCTGCCCTGACCCTTCGTAACCTGCCCTGACCCTTTGTAACCTGCCCTGGCCTTTCAGAACCTGCCTTACCTTCTTGTAACCTGACCTGGTCTTCTACAACCTGTCCTGGCTCTTCCTAACCTGCCTAGGATCTTTATAGCTTGATCTGGCCCTCCGTAACCTCTTCAGACTTCATAATTTATTCCGAACCACCTTACTTTAACCCTCCCTGACCTGCTATGACCCTCTTTGGATATACTGACTCATCATGACCTGCTTGTTTTTTTTCCCTTGACTGTAACAATATGTGATCGTTGCTGACTTTCCCCGATAAATCTAATCTTTATTTTCTTAGCTACATTCCTCCTGCCTAGTTGTGACTCTTCTGAAGTGTTCTGGCCCCTCTCTAGTAATCCCTAATTGTCCCTCGAGCTTTTCTAACCTTTCTTAAGTCTTGACTTATGCTGGCTAACTCTAATCGATCTAGATCTGAACTGACCTACTTTAACCTTCCTTGACCTCCAATGACCTCTACTTTAACCTTCCTTGACCTGCACTTACCTACTTTAATTTGCCTTAACTTGCGTCGACCTCTAACCCTCCTTGACCTGTGCTGACTTACTGTATCCCTGCCCACGAAAACACATCTTCCTTAACACCTTCTTCTCCCTCATCATCCACCCCCCCCCGACCCTCATTTTGTTTCTGCCTAACGTGACCCACTTGTGGCGTCTCATACTCCATCAGTTCAGCATCATAGAGTTCGAGCACGACACCCTGAGGATCCTGCTGGACTACCTGCACACGGGGTCCTGTCCGCTCACTTGTACCTCCATCCCGGGTCTCATCTGCGCCGCCGAGCACTACGACCTACCCGAGCTGCTGCAGGCTTGCTTCCACCACGCCAAGCAGTTCCTTAGAATTGAAGTGGTGAGTTGAGGAAACTCCAGGAGAGGCAGCAAGCGTTTGTATGAGATGATTCTTAAACAGGAGAAAAATTGTTGGGTGTGTTGAGGGAATAGGAAGAAGTGGTGGCATCAGTTAAGACGGGTGCAAATTATTATTGTTATTATTATCATTATTATTATTATTATTATTATTATTATTATTATTATTATTATTATTATTATTATTATTATTATTATTATTATTATTATTATCATTATTATTATTATCATTATTATTATTATTATTATTAATATTATTATTATTATTATCATTATTATTATTTTATTATTATCATTATTATTATTATTATTATTATTATTATTATCATTATTATTATTATTATTATTATCATTATTATTATTATTATTATTATTATTATTATTATTATTATTATTATTATTGTTATTATTATTTTATCCGGTTAACCTGATTTGTGTCCTGGAAGTGGGAAGGGCAGTGCCTGAACTCTGAAGAAGGGGAATAACTGATTGTGATGTCAGTACACTTCTGATAAGAGCGCGATTGAATGAATGATGGTGAATGTTTCTTTTTTATTATTAGGTCAACCTGCCTTGGTGAGAGGAGGAGGCCGATGAGATCAAATTTTTATTAATTATTATTATTATTAACCCCTCGAGAGAGGTTTCTTGATGCTGATGGGGAGCTCTTGATCTAGGGAATTGGATCTGTGCTCCAGTTCCCTGAATTAAGCCTGAATACCTTCCACCCCCTTCCCCTCACAGGCGCTGTATATTCCCTATAGGTTTAGCGCTCCCCATACATTATATTATTATCCTACATTACCTGGAGACTTCTGAGGGTAAACGCCCCCCGCGCTCCGGTCCCAGACTAGGCCTCCCAGTGGATGGTCTGATCAGCCTAGCTATTGGTACTAGTCGCACGAAGTCCAACTTAAGCACCACAGCCTGACTAATCAGGAACTAACTTAAGGAACTTGTCCAGTTCTCTCTTTAAAATAGACAATGGTATGTTGGTAATCCCCCTTATATATGAAAGGTAATCCCCCTTATATATGAAAGGTAATCCCCCTTATATATGAAAGGTAACCCCCTTATTTATGAAAGGTAATCCCCCTTATATATGAAAGGTAAACCCCCTTATATATGAAAGGTAATCCCCCTTATATATGAAAGGTAATCCCCCTTATATATGAAAGGTAATCCCCCTTATATATGAAAGGTAATCCCCCTTATATATGAAAGGTAATCCCCCTTATATATGAAAGGTAATCCCCCTTATATATGAAAGGTAATCCCCCTTATATATGAAAGGTAATCCCCCTTATATATGAAAGGTAATCCCCCTTATATATGAAAGGTAATCCCCCTTATATATGAAAGGTAATCCCCCGTATATATGAAAGGTAATCCCCCTTATATATGAAAGGTAATCCCCCTTATATATGAAAGGTAATCCCCCTTATATATGAAAGGTAATCCCCCTTATATATGAAAGGTAATCCCCCTTATATATGAAAGGTAATCCCCCTTATATATGAAAGGTAATCCCCCTTATATATGAAAGGTAATCCCCCTTATATATGAAAGGTAATCCCTTATATATGAAAGGTAATCCCTTATATATGAAAGGTAATCCCCTTATATATGAAAGGTAATCCCTTATATATGAAAGGTAATCCTTATATATGAAAGGTAATCCTTATATATGAAAGGTAATCCCCCTTATATATGAAAGGTAATCCCCCTTATATATGAAAGGTAATCCCCCTTATATATGAAAGGTAATCCCCCTTATATATGAAAGGTAATCCCCCTTATATATGAAAGGTAATCCCCCTTATATATGAAAGGTAATCCCCCTTATATATGAAAGGTAATCCCCCTTATATATGAAAGGTAATCCCCCTTATATATGAAAGGTAATCCCCCTTATATATGAAAGGTAATCCCCCTTATATATGAAAGGTAATCCCCCTTATATATGAAAGGTAATCCCCCTTATATATGAAAGGTAATCCCCCTTATATATGAAAGGTAATCCCTTATATATGAAAGGTAATCCCCCTTATATATGAAAGGTAATCCCCCTTATATATGAAAGGTAATCCCCCTTATATATGAAAGGTAATCCCCCTTATATATGAAAGGTAATCCCCCTTATATATGAAAGGTAATCCCTTATTGAAGGTATCCTTATGATGAAGGTAATCCCCTTATATATGAAAGGTAATCCCTTATATATGAAAGGTAATCCCCTTATATATGAAGTAATCCTTATATTGAGGTAATCCCTTATATGAAGGTAACCTTATATTGAGGTAATCCCCTTATATATGAAAGGTAATCCCCCTTATATATGAAAGGTAATCCCCCTTATATATGAAAGGTAATCCCCCTTATATATGAAAGGTAATCCCCCTTATATATGAAAGGTAATCCCTTATATATGAAAGGTAATCCCCTTATATATGAAAGGTAATTGTCCCTTATATATGAAAGGTAATCCCCTTATATATGAAAGGTAATCCCCTTATATATGAAAGGTAATCCCCTTATATATGAAAGGTAATCCCCTTATATTGAAAGGTAATCCCCTTATATATGAAAGGTAATCCCCTTATATATGAAAGGTAATCCCTTATATATGAAAGGTAATCCCTTATATATGAAAGGTAATCCCCTTATATATGAGTAATCCTTATATGAAGGTAATCCCTTATATATAAAAGGTAATCCCTTATATATGAAAGGTAATCCTTATATATGAAAGGTAATCCCTTATATATGAAAGGTAATCCCTTATATATGAAGGTAATCCCTTATATATGAAAGGTAATCCCTTATATATGAAAGGTAATCCCTTATATATGAAAGGTAATCCCTTATATATGAAAGGTAATCCCCTTATATATGAAAGGTAATCCCTTATATATGAAAGGTAATCCCTTATATATGAAGGTAATCCCTTATATATGAAAGGTAATCCCCTTATATATGAAAGGTAATCCCTTATATATGAAGGTAATCCCCTTATATATGAAAGGTAATCCCCCTTATATATGAAAGGTAATCCCCCTTATATATGAAAGGTAATCCCCCTTATATATGAAAGGTAATCCCCCTTATATATGAAAGGTAATCCCCCTTATATATGAAAGGTAATCCCCCTTATATATGAAAGGTAATCCCCTTATAAAATAAAGGTAATCCCCTTATATATGAAAGGTAATCCCCTTATATATGAAGGTAATCCCCTTATATATGAAAGGTAATCCCCCTTATATATGAAAGGTAATCCCCCTTATATATGAAAGGTAATCCCCCTTATATATGAAAGGTAATCCCCCTTATATATGAAAGGTAATCCCCCTTATATATGAAAGGTAATCCCCCTTATATATGAAAGGTAATCCCCCTTATATATGAAAGGTAATCCCCCTTATATATGAAAGGTAATCCCCCTTATATATGAAAGGTAATCCTCCTTATATATGAAAGGTAATCCCCCTTATATATGAAAGGTAATTCCCCTTATGTAAGAAATGTAATTCCCCATACATATAAAAGGTAATTCCCCTTATATATGAAAGGTAATTCCCATTATATATGAAGGGAAGGTACTGAAAAGTCTTGGTCCCTTCACATAACTTAACATAAATTATTTCTATCACAATTATCATGGTCGTTGCTTCAGTCTTAAATTATTTCTATTAGCATTACCCTTTCCATTAGTTATAATTACACTGACGGCCTGGCCAAGGTAACTAACAAGACCATGGATTTTGGTGTTGGTATGACAGACATAACTGACCTGACCTTCCTTCCCCACCATGAGCAAGATCACCGACGGATTTACCGAGAAGCTGACTAAGCAGCGTCTTAGAGCCCCGACTACTACCTGGCCCGCAAATAGTTAACTATTTTGTTTCTTGCCCCTTCGTGAGTCACATCCCTATTTGTAACGTTTGATGGTTTGTGGTCGCGGGTCCCCCACAACACCACAAATATATGCATATTACAGAAACTACTGAATTACGATTCTGAAGTTAAAATGCAGATTAGATTTTGCCACCGAAGTGGCTAGTTTATTGTGCACGCCATATCCATCCTGTGGACGGTAGCGCAAGAGCATATGGATACACAAAAGGCCTAGGAACTAGGCCCCCAAAGGGTTAACAATTGTACATTTGGATTTATATCTAGAGTTCACTTATCTGTTACAAGCAAATTTAGGAAATTTGCTTAGTATAACTGGTATCTTATTTTCACTAATAAGATATCCTGACATGTCACATAGGTTATTATACTGTCTATCTCTGTATTCCTCAATAAGTGGACAATTAAGCACATAGTGTTCAAGACAGTGACCATATGCCTGATCACATAATTTGCATTTAGTTTGATCATCTGTGTGTTTCCCAAACTGCCAGAAGTACTTGTAGCCAAGCCTAAGCCTGGCCACTACAACATCAGTCAGTCTGCTCACATTGCAAGTGGCTCCATAAACATGCTTATCTGTGTTCATGTTATCATAGTGGGTTATAGATCTACTCAGGCTTCTAACTGCATTCCTATAGCAATCATTTTCATTATTTACTTCTCTCCTAATATTATTCCTAATGCTAGACACAGATATACCAAAGTTATATTCTACATTCTCCTTATGGGTGCTCTTCTTGGCTAACATATCAACCTTATCATGAAGGAGTAATCCAATGTGTGATGGGATCCATAGCAATTGTACATTAATTCCTTTGTCCCGGATTTTTTAGTACTATCTATATCTGGCTTCTCCAATGAGCATGCTGTTAGTCATTATATGACTCAAGAGCCTTCAGTGATGACATAGAATCAGTGTCAAGGGTTAGCTTTAGTGCCATTAGGATTGCAAACAATTCAGTTTGCAATGCAGTTATTGTAAGTTATCATATTTTTTAAATACATTTATTTGACGTGTTCGCAAGCAGGCCGACGGCAGTCATACAGTCTATGGTATACGTCTGGTTCTTATGTTAAAATTTAATTTTTATTAGTAAAATAGGTGACAGCAGCGAGGTGCCCCCTACAGGAGCCTTCCTAAATGTTGTTTTATTTAAGGCTCCTGGACCTCTAAATCCGCTACTGAGCGAGTTAAATATCTTTATTACGCACCTCATACCCATCCTGTGGGAGGTAGTCAAAAGATTACAGAGGCTCAATGGGTCCAGGGACTGAGCCCAAAAATGTTAATAGCTGAAGTTACAGTGGTAATGAATTGTTTACGTGTTTATATCTGGTTATAAGATGGAGTGTTTTTGTGTTGAGAGAAGTATAGCCAGACTAACCCTCCTTTCTTTCCACAGGTGTGTAACATGCTCACCAGTCTGGAGAACTACTACTGGCGATACACCTCTGCCTCAGAACTGGTCAATATGATTCTAGCCTTTGTCGAGACTAGGGCCATCCAGGTGAGTCCACCCTACTCATTTTTTTTTCATGTGATAAGATAAGATAAGATAAGATTTTCTTCGGATTTTTAACCCCGGAGGGTTAGCCACCCAGGATAACCCAAGAAAGTCAGTGCGTCATCGAGGACTGTTTGTCTTATTTCCATTGGGGTCCTTAATCTTGTCCCCCAGGATGCGACCCACACCAGTCGACTAACAACCCAGGTACCTATTTGCTGCTAGGTGAATATGACAACAGGTGTAAGGAAACATGTCGAAATGTTTCCAACCGTAGGAAATCGAACCCGGGCCCTCCGTGTGTGAAGCGAGAGCTCTAGCCACCAGACCACCGGGCTTTAGCACTGGGCTATAGTTAAACTGGGTATTATCAGGCAGAAATACTTCAATACCTAAAATAAGGACTACAGCAAATTCTCAGCAGATATATACTGAGAGAATAAAAAAAAAGACACTATATTATGTAACAAGCTAAGAAGCCACCCGGCTTTGTTGATATTGTGCCAGGGACAAGACATACAGTACCTCAGTTTGTTATGCAACTTAAGTAACCTTTCTGCAGCTCTTCTTCTTTAGTTATATCTATGGCCTCTTGTTCTGCTTAATTGATGGGCTTAAGAAGTCTTTTGAATTTTTTTCTGTCCTTATATAATCCAAAATGAGGTTATCATATCTCCATATATTTACGCATACTTTCATTACTTAGGTAAGCTTGATTGGTCCCCAAGCTGCTTATATGTATTATTACAGATGTGTGATACCTTAAAACCTGGAATATGGATAAATAATTGTATCTAGACCACAATTCACTGGAGTTCATGGAGTTAAAAAATTTTTATAAAAAAAACTTTATAAATAACCTTGTTGGCTGGTAAGCAGAGAAAAACTTCTTATCACTCTCACTGCTTCTATACTTCTCTCACTGCCCTCATACCTCTTTCATTTCCATACCCTTCTCACTGCCTTCATACCTCTCATTGTTTCCATATGTCTCACTGTTTCCATTTACCTGGAGTTTACCTGGAGAGAGTTCCGGGTCTGTGACCAAGCCTCATGGTGGATTAGGGCCTGATCAACCAGGCTGTTACTGCTGGCCGCACGCAGTCCAACGTAGGAACCACAGCCTGGCTGGTCAGGTACCATGGCTCTGCTTTCATACCAATCTTCATATCATGGAGTTCTCTACAGGTTTCAACTCTCTTTTCTGGTGTTCGTTGATGCAGGTGTTCCAGAGCCCTGACTTCCTCCAGCTGTCAGAGTCGATGGTGCACATGATGATGGCAAGGAACCTGGAGGTAGCGGAGATCACTAAGTTTGAGGCGATGCTGGCATGGGCCAAGAACAGAGTCAAGACCAAGGGAGGTTCTAAAGTAGACTCGCGTGTCGAGTTCCGCTGCATCATGGAGAGACTTACCCGGGAGCTTAAGCCTTATAGGATATCTCCTCAGGATCTCATTAAGGTTAGCAGGATATGAGTGTGTCACATTAACATGCCCTCTGCCTTCCAGTTCTTTCTCTTAAAAACTACAGTAGTCCATTCATTCAAGAAAATATTATAACTCATGTTTTACTGTTTCTCTATTCTAAAAAATTATTTACTGTGAATTTTTAATCGACTTTCAAATAGTCTACCCTATCTACTTTTTCTCTCTAGTCTGTCATGTAAGATTTGATTGTGTAACAAACCCACTAAGGTTGTGTTGGACTTTTCAGATCGTGTTGCCGAGTAAGGCCATCAAGAATGAGAGGATCCTAGAGACACTCATGTTTCAGGCAAACTCTGGCATGTACAGAATCAATGACTCATATCTAGAGGCCTGCCAGCAGCGACTTCAGAAGCAGGATTCCAAGTTTAGTGAGTGGGAATCCTTTGACTATGGCCTATAGCACCAACAGGCCCTTCGGCAGTCTGGACCCGGTTCCTGAAGAGTCCTACAATAGTGTGGACATTGAGTTTGGTAACTTGTGGTCTATTCATTGCCACAGTAAGGGCTTCAAACCCATTGAACTAAGCACAAGGGTAGATTTCAAACCCCTTGGGCTCTTGTTTGCCCAAGAGAATATCCATCCCAGCACTTTAAGATCGACTTGTGTGGGACTCGTGCCTCGGTGGTGTACTTTTTATCGTGTGTTGAGAACCATGAACCATAACTGGTGGGAAGCCCTCTTATGCATGATCTGATATGATCTTGACTTCTGAGGAGTGTCTTCTGCCAGTAGTTCCTCTCATGATTTCTGAACACTTAATTGAAATCTAGAGCTGTTGTCTGCAGTGGCCAGTGAGAGTGGTCGAGGAGCAGCCTAGTGAGAGTAGTCGAGAAGTGGCATGGTGAGAATAGTCGAGAAGTAGCAAGGTGAGAATAGTCAAGCACAGTATGGTGAGAGTGGTTGAGCAGCAGAGTAGTGAGAGTGGTGAAGCAGCTGTGTGATAAGCAGTTGAGCAACCGTGTGCTGCATTGCGTTGTATAATGAAGTTGATCATATGAGTGTTGAGACTAGAGCCAGAACTGATGCAGTCTTCGCACACTGGAAAAGACAAGCTCAACCACAGTCTTCTCCATTTCTTCTGTAATGGAGCATTACATGAAAAGATCATCCAGTTAACAAATATTTGACTTTTCTTAATAGATTTTATGGCAGTATACAAATAGCACAGTTCTGCCCTCCACCACATCACTCCCAGTGTGTCGGAGTTATTATAGATAACAAGAAGTGAAGATAAGACTGCAGGTGCAGCAATAGAATCTTCAGCTAAAATATTAAGCAATTATCCATCCTAATACCAGGTGGTATAACTCACCACTATCCTCACACCAGATGGTATAACTCATCACCATCCTCACACCAGGTGGTATAACTCACCACTATCCTCACACCAGGTGGTACAGCTCACCACCATCTTTATATTAGGTAGTACAATTTGCCACCAATATTTTAATATTTGCTAGTGAACTCTTCACAGAGATCTGGCCATCACATGGGTAATGCCATCATTTAAATTTGTAAAAAGTTTCTTCCCAAAAAATACAAGTGTAGAGGATGAATGCCACAAGAGCCACACAGCCAGAAAACAACTGTAAAGTGCACATTGAAGCACCTTTAAAACCAATTTAAGAAAAGTATTAATCTATGGTGGTAAATGGAGTTTAGGGAAACACGGTAACGTGCAAAGTGCCATTTAGAGTACATCTAGCCAAGAGCAGACAATCCCACAGACGACTGCATAACTGACTAGTCAGCTGCCAGAAGCTCTTTGCTCCTTCGGTAAGGCATCACACTTGTTAGTATTTTACCTTGAGAGACCTGAACATCTAATAATATAAAGTTAATTTCTTCATTAGTAATTTTTGTACTGATGACTGATTTAAAGCAACTAAAAGAATGCAAAAAATACACATGGCTCTCTCCAGTTGCTTACATTAATGAATGTAGTAAAAAGATGTGTATTATATTCAGCCACAGATTTTGTGTTTTGTGGAGGTTTTTGAGATACCAAATACTCTACAAATGTAAAAGTAGTGAGAGAGAATGACTAACTCTTGACATGTGGTGGGCGGAAGGAGGAGAATAGATTTTTGTGAGGCCATATAGAAAGAGGTGGTCAGAGGCACCTTCCTCTAGGCCCATGATAAACACTCCTAACACTTCACACATGACTGACTTATCCTTTATCACAAAGTGCTTTTTAAAGCTGACTTACCCTAAAAATAAATAAGCTAATTGGTATTTCAGCCTTAGAGTCAACAGATGATGCGGTAGTTGCAGTGGGATAGGCTGCTGTACATGGCGTACTACCATTACACTACCTCCGGAAATAATTAGGAATCAAAATAAGTCCAGAAGAACTAGAGATGAGTATTTAATATGTGAAAATTGTTGTTATAGGGTTCTCTAAATTTATAAAGCAACTCGTCGTAATTCTCTGAAGATCTGGAATATCACCGAATCAAGTTATTTGCTTGTAAAACTGGAAATCAGTCAGTTTCTGAAGTGTCTTGTTATGAAGTGTGTTATCATGGTGAGTGTTCTGCAACTTGCCAGTGTGTAAAAGAAACTCATGGGTTTTGCAGGGAAGGTTTCAACATTTGAAATGTTTCCCAGAGCTGGTTTTCATGATAGTGACATCTATTTGAAACTCATTAGAGAATCAATCAGCATCTTAGATGCTGAAAGTTTCCACACTCATTAGACCACAATTTATATATATATATATATATATATATATATATATATATATATATATATATATATATATATATATATATATATATATATATATATATATATATTGTGTGTGTGTGTATAAAACATATGATTCTAGTGATTCACTAAATGTAAAACACTCAGGTTTAAATTACTGTATACTAGACAAAAATCTTAGTAAATTGAGATACAGTCAATAAGGTCTGCCATTTATGCTGAAGTATCATATTTTTGGTTTTGATATTAGAAAGATTATTTTTAAGCCTACAAAAAATTAAACTTCCAGTGACATTGAGAAAATATTTTACAGCTCTCATCGTTAATACTTCATGCTCAGTGAAAAACAAAAATATTGATCAGCAGATAGATGTCATGTTTTTTAACGAATTGCGTTGGTTTAAAAAAGTCGACTCTCCTCACAGGTGTGGTCGCATATAGTCCCACGGGGAGTGACTCTCAACTCTTGGTGATCTTGTCGTAACTTGTCATTATCACACACTTAACGTGACTGTTAAACCCTGGCTAATGAAGTCTTATCTGTGAAAGTGTTCCGGTTTGTGTGTCCAGCATTCTCAGAAGTAGGTGTGTTCCTGAGTAGGGACAATGGTGCGTATCAGTCAATTTTAATAGCAGCGGTATCAGCTTAAAACTGAGCATCAGCATAAGTCAATTATGATAGTATTAGTATCAGCTTAAAACTGAGTATCAGTATCTGCCCGCTTGCAATTGATTATCGGTATCGGCAAAAACAATTACATATATCGCTTCATTCCTACTCAGAAATTTTGTGTGCTTAACAACACACCTCAAGGGAGGCACGTACCTTGATGTCAGTGAGGGATGATCTTGATCTGAGGAACTGGACCTGCTGCCCCTTTCTTTAGATCAATCCTGATTGCCTCTCCTTCCCCAGGCACCATATGACCCCTATGGATTTAGTGCTTCCCATAATAACGCTAATATTTATTCACATTATTGTTATCATCGGGAAATGCTAAACCAGTTTTTTTGGGGGACGCCATACAGCATCTGGGATACAGGGGACAATCAGATTTGCTCTGAGGAAAACGAAGGAAACTCCTAATGCTTGGCTCAGGAGCCCTTCAGCATCAAGGTACCAACCACCTTTGAAGGGGTATTTGACTTCAGGATAATCAAAACAGTATCAGTAAAAAAACTTGCAGTACCAAAGTTATTACAGAAGTTAAAAGCCAGTGAATTTGAGTAGACAAAGAACTTTTTCATTATGCATTATTTTATTATGGAACAAAATACAGTATTTCAATATATGTTTTAATTATACTACCTAAAAAATTAACTGACAGATAGTGTACAGAAACTACAAATACCCTTTCTCATGCCGTGAAAAAAATGGCATTTACATGGACAGTATTTTGTATTATTAATACATTCAAGAGGGGGATAATGCTAAACTCTTAGGAGCTGCACAGCACCTGCAGAAATGGGAGGCAATCTGGTATAATCCAAAGAAGAGAAGGTTTGGCCAATTTCTTGGATGAAGGGCTCCTTACTAGCATCAAGGAACCTTCCTTGAGGGGGCTATATTTTGCAGCTAGGCCGACTTATAATTGAATGAACATCTTGGACTTTTTTAAAAGTAAATTTGATTATAAATAAAGCATCATTATGTCTCCTGAAGACTATTACAGAACGTACCTTGCCTATGACCAGTCATCAACCAGTCGCAGTGACAATATTGACAGCTTGAACTGCAAGTATTTATTATATAAGGGCTGCTTCATAGCCAGAATACTGTTTTGGGTTATACAGAATTGATTTGCAGCCCCAAAATAAATTTAAGATTTTTTCATCTTTTACATTTTTTGTTTTGATGAACTGGCCCTGGGGTACAAAAAAAATAATTACAAGAGGTTACATTTTCTACTCTGCGACCGACATACTAGAGGTGTAAAGTGCTCCTACAATATAATATTCATGGAAAAGCATTAAACTCATAAGGATCATACAGCTGTTCCTATAAAAGCTTGATACTTTTAGGGCAACCAGTCCTCGGAGATGTGGAGGCCCGTCTCAGCTCGTCGTAATTCGTAACTAGATGACATTCACAGTATCTTGGCGGATTTCAACAATATACTGACAAGTAGTTAACATAAATAAACTTAAGATTATTTACAAGATTCAGTCTTGACACTTAACTTTTCGTGTTCTCTGTGATACTTGACTGTTTGCAAGTGTGAAGTGGATCTTCCTTAGAGTTCAGCAGGGACATCCTCCTTTACAGTGCTATGGTTCACTCTCCTTGGCCCTCCCCCAAGTCCTTGTCTTTCACCGCACCTTATACAAGCAATGGCGCATATCGCTCTAGCTTTATATTTAATCAAAATTTTAAACCAACCATAATATACAGTAACGTAATATGTAATTTTTGTTATATTATTTAATGGCATCCACAGAAACTCAAAGTAGTTTGAAGGGGAGTCTGGGGTGGGTGAGGTGCAAGGTTTGAAGGGGTCTGGGGTGGGTGAGGTGCAAGGTTAGAAGGGGAGTCTGGGGTGGGTGAGTTGCAAGGTTTGAAGGGGTCTGGGGTGGGTGAGGTGCAAGGTTTGAAGGGGAGTCTGGGGTGGGTGAGGTGCAAGGTTTGAAGGGGTCTGTGGTGGGTGAGGTGCAAGGTTTGAAGGGGTCTGGGGTGGGTGAGGTGCAAGGTTTGAAGGGGAGTCTGGGGTGGGTGAGGTGCAAGGTTTGAAGGGGTCTGGGGTGGGTGTGGTACAAGGTTAACCCACCACAGCAAGGTTTGCATTCAACACTGAGGAATGTTTGTATGGTTTACAACAATTTCTGGCTCTTTGTATACATTTTTACGAAAGATATCTTTTGGCTTCTACATATTTTTCAGATTTTTACTAGATATCATTTTCTGATCTCTGCTTAAGATATGTTTCAGATTACTGAAAATATTTTCTATATTGCTACTAAAGATATATATATATTTTTAAATGCGTTATTTACTATTTTCTATATAGTTTACTTGAAGAGGTCCTCGAGAATAAACAAAACCACCACCATTACCAGTTATTTTATGATCACTGACGTTTGTCATCCGGAGCGTATCTCGATTTCAGCGTAATTTTTAATGTATTGCCATGTTAATTAAACCATTCACTTGCGTTCTTCAGCAAGTCGTGGATGAGCCTAGAATGAGGGACATTATGAAGATCCGTCAGGTACGTGTTGAAGACAGTCCTGTAAGGCAAAAATCTATCATTCAAAACTCTAATTGTAAGGTATTCACTAAAAAAAATCGGTGCAACTTCATTAATAATAATCTAGGATGAATTACTGTACACTGTATTTATATTATAATTATCATTGAAAACAAAGTTCCAAACCCATATGGGTCAACAGCACGGTATTTATTGAAAACGCTAAATTATTTAAACTCGTATAAAACTATATATATGTATATTTTGATTTGATCAATTTGTCAAGTTTTCAACAATAAATTCTAACCAGTAACATTTTTCAGGAGGGCACAGCAACAGAATTTTTTGTCTCAAGTTTCTATAGAGAACAGATACATTGTAGCAAAATATATATTGTACATACAGTACTTGTGTTGTGTCGTAGTTCAGCGTATGTTGTAATGCAATTACGTTTCATGTGAGTCATCAGCAACGTAACCAGCTCCTTTGAGCGTTGTTGTTGCCACTCTGATCTTCCAGCTCAAAAGTCCATCCGTTCATACAACTGTTCTGACGGTTCGCAGACCTTCCTGACAACTAGTTCATGAGCCTCTTATCTCACCTGGAGGTACGTTCTCACTTTTACGAGTGTTCTCGGAACTTCCTCATAGATTTTTCTCCTTTGAGAGAGACAATATACTTAGAAATTCAGCTTGTATATATGAGCGCTGTAGTGGCAGGTGCACCCACCTCCTGATGGCTAAGTCAATACCATCTGTCCCATGATGCCTACAGAGGCATTTCTTTTTCTAGTGAAGGTGAGAGCCAGAATGTAGTGATGATGTAGCAGAACTATAAATTGCGATGTAGGGAGTTTGGTTAGTGATGTAGGGCACTTGATACTGACGTAGGGAAGCTGGTAATGATGTAAAAAACAATAACAGTGGCGACTGGCTCCACCACGGGCTTTCTTCTCTGAGGTTGTCTGCACTATTGTTCCATGATGTTTTATTAACTTTCAAGTCTTTCCCCAATCTCTCTTTGCCCTTCTCTTTCTCTCTCTCTCGTGTGTGTGTGTGTGCATATTTCTCGATGTATGTATGCAAAGAGATTTGTATTTTTGTGTATATACACAAAAAGAAGTACACTTTTTACAGTATATATTCACAGAGATGTGCATTTTTACAGTGTATAAACACAGTGATGTGTACTTTTACAGTGTATATGCACAGAGATGTGCACTTTTTAGTGTATATATACACGTCTGTGTGTGCATGTGCGTGAGCGTGTGTGCATGTGTGTACGTGAGCATGCGTGCATGTGTGTGTGTACTCACCTAGTTGTGGTTGCAGGGGTCGATTTACAGTTCCTGGCCCCGCATGTGTTTGTGTGTGTATATGCACATTTATGTATGTATGCGTATTTATGTATGTATGCGTATTTATGTATGTATGCGTATTTATGTATGTATGCGTATTTATGTATGTATGCGTATTTATGTATGTATGCGTATTTATGTATGTATGCGTATTTATGTATGTATGCATATTTATGTATGTATGCATATTTATGTATGTATGCATATTTATGTATGTGTATGCGTATTTATGTATGTGTATGCGTATTTATGTGTATGTGTATTTATGTATGTATGCGTATTTATGTAAGTATGCGTATTTATGTATGTATGTGTATTTATGTATGTATGAGTATGTATGCATATTTATGTATTTGTATGTGTATTTATGTGTATGCGTATTTGTGTGTATGCGTATTTATGTATGTGTATGCGTATTTATGTATGTGTATGCATATTTATGCATGTGTATGTATATATGTGTATGTGTGTGTGTCAGTCAACGAGGGAGTGAGAGAAGTTGGTCTTCATCGTAATTTGGGAAGAAGTAGCAGTAGCCTCTCACAACAGTAGATGACTGTAGTCATAGAAACAGACAGTAGAAGTAGCACTACAATTTTTCTACTTTCATGAACTACTCCCAAACATTCATCTCTGTTAACAACTCGCTCCCAACAACCACTACACACCACCGTAACAAGCAGCTACTGTATGTGATAATTACTCCAAGGCTAAGCCACATTGTCCTCACCTTCATTTAACTAGAGTAAAGTTCCCGTATATTTTATGGAATTCGCAATATATCATAAATCTGAGTGTGTATAACGACAATATACGAGTATGCTGTGACAATACTACGCTTATTGCCTAAGTGCAGGGGGGAGGGGGGTAGGGGGATGTTAGTGTGTGTTTAGGACACAGCAAGTCATATAGGTCATAAGAGATGCCAACATTCCTAGCAAGGAATGTGCATGTCCACCAGACAACTTCAGTAATAGGTTTATAAAAGAGAGATCTCTATGGATCAAAATAGATCATATTAACTTTTTTCTTAATATACTGTACAGGTAATATGTGGGCTGGTCACTGACACCTTGTGTACACCAAGAGCCGGGTGTATGTTAGTGTGCTGCTGAAACTTTTGTCACAGCTGTTCAACAGCTGTGGGTTATTACAGAGTTAATTGTGGTTTAGATAATTCTTTAGAATTAAAATGCTCACTTAAACTCATGTTAGTCCTGTAGAAGATAAATACTTTGTATTTAGAATTAGCAGTATGTCATTGGTAAATATTAAACAGCTTCTCATGCCAGAAACATTTCAGACTTATGGTTTGACATTCAATGATATTTGTATACAAATTATACCACCGTGTTTGCATTTTTATATAATCTTTACTAAACATTTAGTTAGTATACTTTGTATTAGTATTCTTGTTATGTTTTGTCTCAATGAAACTAAATTAGCAGCATTCCAACAGATAACTAGATTTTGCTTTATACAACATGGAAGCTTTTTGTGCTGTATTTCCACAAATGGTCAAGGCAGAAAAATTGACTATTAATTTTTTCACAGATTTAATGTGATTGGGGATACGGTATATGTATCATCTCCTTATAGCTGCCAGTTTGCTGGTGTTCTATGACTGGGGAAGAAGCCTGAGAGACGAACGTTGCTCTCTCTGACGCTTATCACATGTATCATGCAGGAGTTTCTGATAACAAGTGACTTGGTCCCTAGAAGATGCCTAGGTTACGTCTCAGACCTTTATTAACAGCACCATAACAGTCCAACATTTGACTTACTTCCTTCATAACTTTAATGACTGTTGAGGGTCTTCCTCTTATTATTGTACACTTGACGATCAGATTTTATATTTTATATTAGTGACTGTAGACGGTTATTTTAATAATTGTACATTTTTGACATCTCACTCTGCCTCACATCATCGCACCTTACTGACTTTACAGTCTTCCTCTTAACATTAAAACATTTCTTCCCAATAATTAATGTTACCAAAGAAACTATTC
>WNWK01000706.1:382500-401111 GCA_009830355.1 Cherax destructor
TCAGCCAGCGCCATCACTTACCCAGCCAGCACTTCTACCATCATCCTCCCCAGCCAGCACTTCTACCATCATCCTCCCCAGCCAGCACCACCACCTTCCTAAGCCAGCACTACTACCCTCCACAGTCAACACCCTAGGCATTACCATAATTCATCCCCTTCCCTCCCCACTTATCATCACTATCTCCCCTTGCCAACCCCACCATTGAGTAGAATCCTCACCCTTTCTAGGACCCGTTACCTGTACCTCCTTGGCACCTTCCCGCCCGTGTCTACAGTGCCTATCCCTTTGGGCTCGCCTTTTAAGGTGTGTCACCTGGCAGGGGCTTCACTGCAGTAGCCAGGAGCTTCATGAGCTCTTATTCACCCTTTGGGATTTAAGTTGGAGCTCCAAACTCACTCCAGCAAGGCGGTCTCACCTCACCCGCTATTGGTCGCTTGTTAGAGGATTCTCACCTGCCCAGGCTGGACACCCCACACTGCTTATAGAGAGGTCCTCCAGGGTTTGGGACCTCTAGAGCAGGTGGCATAGGTGGCCACTCTCCTGTGCTGGGAAAGTTGGATGAGGATCATAGTGTGGCGGCGGGTCTCAGGAGCTCTTCCTTCATGCCCTAAACTCTTAATGGAGATGACCCATCATCTGGTGCACACAGCTGACAACCAAGCATCCTGGGGTTCGGGCCCTTGACATTTTATATTGTGTGATATTCTCATTCCCATTATATGTAAATTGTTATTTCACATACCGCATGGATATATGTTACTTCAAGGGCTTGTATGGATATTTATTTATAGATGCGTCAATGGGTCAAAATTGGTCAACCTTAGGTAGACCTAGAGTGCACTCCACCCCAACACGTCAGTGTGTCCGTATTGTTGGACATAATTGTGTGCAAAATGCTACAAAAAAAAAATATGTCAGGGATGGCCTGTATGCTGTCTTGTTGCTGGTATCTGTGTTATTTTGGTTATCTTGGCAGGGCTGTGAGATCAGCTGCTCAGCATGTTCTCACCAGCAGGGTCTTAATGGTGTTGCTGCACCTTACACTGTTGGTGTATCATAATTACTCTTTACTTCTCAATTAAAAGAAGGAATTCAGTCTTTTTGGAAATTTTGGGAGAAACATTAAAATATTAAGAAAAAATAAATTTAATTTTGCTCATGAATCACGATAGTTGATATAAGTGTGAGTGCTGCAATTATGCTTATTGGTGGTTGAGTAAATTTTAAGCTCCTGGGGTTGGTGCTACATGCATGTGCTGTGTACACTTTACAGGGCAAGAATCTTTAAGTTATGGGCTTTGGTCACATTGAAATCATTTCATAAATATGAAGCTAACTGAATCAGTTATGTTGGATAAGATTCTGCCTACTGCAGCAATTTAATGAGTCTATTTCTTAAAATATTTTTCATAGAAAAACTTACCTTAAATAGTCACACATAACATTTGTATTTTACTCAGTCTCATGTTATCTTCAGCATTTTGGGTATGTGCACTTGTAATGCACATAATATTCAGCAAAATATCTTTTTCCTGTATACTGCAGTTCAACTTATTCAGCTGAAAGTCTATTTTCATAGTGACTCATGAAATCGTAATAACACAATTGCAAACAAACCGTACCATGGGTGGGGATAGAACCCACAATCAGAGTCATAAAACTCCAGACCGATGCGGTAGCCACTGGACCAGCTGACCCAGTGGCTAACGCGTCAGTCTGGAGTTTTATGACTCTCTGATCAAGGGTTCCATCCCCTCCCGTGTTATGGTTTATTTTCATAGTGATCAGCGTCAAAATTTTTGACCATGCCAATGACACATTAGCTTTATTACTGAGAATCTTTTTTTCCATTGTTCCCCTAGTACACAGTTTGTGCATCTGTCACTAGCCATAACCAGTGGCCAGTGCAGTTTTGGCAACTATTGTAGAGTAATGAATATATTTCTATCAAGAATATTAAGATAATGCTTCCAGATTTAAGTTAAAAATCAATCAGTTGCCATTTATCAAGCGTTTCTGGTTAGAAAAATTTTGTCTACATAATTGAGCAGTGTAAGGTTGGGCACTACCATAACCACTGTAGAAAAGAACAATTTACCCCTTGCTGTGCAAACTATGTGTTCGGAATGTATAACAATCATGTTGTAGTTTAATCAAAATGTTATTTGTAATAATGTTGCAAGAGAGAGTACCTTTTGTTGTCATCTCTAGCGAAATATTTTTCTACTTACTTTTTCATAGCTACAACTTTCTAGTGCTGCGTGATTTCTTTGGATTTCTGAAGGAGGTACTATACCCACGTGTGCAACTGTGTATGGTGAGTGTTACTCGACAATAAACAAGTGGAAATCCAGCCCCAGTGTTTATTATTCCTTAACTCTGTCCTTTTATGTTTATCTCACCTGATGTGTAGATGTTGACAAATATCAATATTAGATGAGAGACATGTCTGATTCTCCTTTGATAATGTCTACAGATAGAGTCCAAATACTACACTGCTGCAAGTGCCTGACCAGCCAGAATATGATGTCTATGTGGGCAAGCAGACAGGCCACTTGCAGCAATAGCCTGGTAAGTAATATTCATGGGTATGTATTAAATCCACTGAGGTCATACAGCACCTCGGGAATGGAAACCAACCAGAAGGACGAAGGAGGCTCCAATTCCTTGAAATGAAAGCCTTTTCAGAAGCAACGCCCCTACCATTATAGGGTAGGCCTCCTGTAGTAGGGTACAACAACAAATATTTAAACAATATAATTTATTTTACATAAACAGCATCAAATGTATCATAAAATATACTAGTGTATATCTATCTAAACATCTGGCAACACTTGAGAAATTTTTGAACCTAATATGTAAAATTACATCACTAATCAATCCATTTATAATCAAATTAACCCATTACATTGTAACAAAAAAATTACATGAAACATGCACTGAGTTATAGAATGCACGTGGGTCATTGAAAGGCCACAATTCACCTGTACATTAATATCATGAGTACTTTAATCCCTACACAAAGATTAAAATAAGTGTGGTACATATATACGTATATAGACGTACATACACCTCTTGTATATAGGTACAGTGGTCCCTCGGTTTTCGTGCATCTCCAAACTCAAACATTTATGTAAATGTATTTTCGTAAGTGCTGTTGCAAGTGTATTTTTGGGGGTCTGAAATAGACTAACCTACGTGACATTATTTCTTAAGGAAGTAAATTCGTTCGGTAATGGCACTTGAGCAGCATTCTGGAACAAATTTTCGGCAAAAAAACGAGGGACCACTGTGCATATACAGTTTGCAGAGATATAAATTTTTCAAATACTAGTCATCAAATGAATGAATGATGGAGAATGCATTTCCTTTTTTAGGGTAACCATACTTTGGTGTAAGATAACTGGTGTGTGAAAAAAAAATCAGTGTTGACCTCATATACGTACTGTCATCATACCTGTCATATTTCTTTGTCTGCAATAATGCAACAAAAAAAAATTTCTATTTCATCTTTTCTTGTGATATACTGCAGTTTATTTGGATATCTTACTTTGGTAACCACCAGTGAGAGTAACAAGGAAGAAACATAGAATAGATAAACAGGCATCAGTTTGTGCATTTTTTTGCGAATGTAAAAATAATAATGACATGTTTATGCAGTTATGCAATTCTGAATTTCTAATAAGCGTTAGTTGTAATATTTAAAATATATATTAATAAACAATACAATGTAGTAAACAATTGAAATGAAAGCTAGCAATGTATTTCTTAAGCAAAACACAAAAACATACGATGCACTAGCTCAGTACACTGCACAAAGAAAACTGTTTATCTTGGAACAAAATTTTTTACTTTTGAATCAATATGCCATTATTTATCAAAATAAATACACAATTTTAACATTTGTATGAACAATTTTAATGGTTGCATGAACTGTCTTTAGTATATTTTCTAAAATAGCCATCTTTAGACATCTAATAAACTACTGGTATGTATATGGATTTTGTTTGTCAAATTACAGTACGTACTGCATTTACTTTGAATACAGCCTCTCCTCACTTAACAACGGAGCTCCGTTCCTAAGACCACGTCGGTGAACAAATTCGTCGCTAAGTGAGGAGCATAGTACTATAATGGAAGTGGGCTTGTGTCAACTATCTTTCATGTTGTTTTAATGTTACCTTTGCACCATTTATAACATTTCTGGTATATTTTTAAATGTTTATACAGTAGAGTACTGTATATTGTAATAAACAGAATAAAGGAAATCAGCTCTAATATACATCATTTAGGCATGCATACTGGTCAGAGAACCCATCATAAGTCCGAGGCATCGGTAAACGAGTACATGTCGCTAAGTGAGGAGAGGCTGTATGTACTTATTCATATACAGGTTGCAAAAAAAAAAAAATCCTGCAATTCAGATTATTTACTAACCTCATGTAGAACATATAAGTGGCCCATCAACCAAGAGATGGCAACACCTTTCAGTTTTATTTTAAAAAGAATTGGAAAGTATTTTATGTCATCAAATCTGTAAGTGCCTTTTCCCTTTTCTCCCTGGAAGCTGCAAAACTCAAATGTCAAAGGTGTTTTTTCAAAAGGAAATTTAAAAATTTGTTTTAAAAGAATTATCGAACCAAAAAACAAGCAATAGATATTAGAATGAGCTAATGCTCAAATGAAAATAATAATAATATCAAAGAATCAGAGTTGTTAAAATAAAATGAACTGACAGAGCTACTCATTGCTGTTATGCACAGAAAATGCATTATGCAGTGAACGGATGCTTTCCACTTGACGTTCAGGACCAGTATTACTCTCAGTGTTCTGCTCAGATTCACAATAGCTTATAAATATCTATAAGCCTAGTAGTGAACATAATGTTAAAGAATTTCTGTTTCCTTTGGTGAAACAAAGTATAATTTTTTCTTTATAAAAGAGCATCAAATATTCCTAGACCATACAATTTTACTATAGTTTCACAAAATTAAGTATAAAAATTGGAAGCCTCTTTAAAGCTTTTACTAATGAAGAATTACAACTGCCTACCTGTAGAAGAACACAGTGAGCTTGAGTTCTCAAAATATCAGCATCTCTCTCACTTCAAGCCTCGCCTATACATCACCATTATGTTCATCTTTGCTCTTAATAGGTTTGCTCTGGCATGGCTTCAGAAATTGCAGACATGCTTGGAGCACGACCCAAGAGGTACAGTATATAAAGCACTTTCTTCATTGCCCACACCTTCAGAGCTTCTTTCCTGTGTAAAAAAAAGAAAATATAGTATATATATTAGAAGTTACTAACCTTTTGCCTTGATAAACAAAACATTAAGCATGGTAAAACCCAAGCCCAATCTTCCTTAATCATCATTCAACAGTCTTTCACACTTTTAAACTAATTTATAAGTACAGTGGACCCCCGCCTAACGAGCACCCCGGAAATCGTACAATTATGTAAGTATAATATTGTAAGTGCTTGTGGAAGTGTATTTTTTGGGGTCTGAAATAGACTAACCTACGTGATATTATTTCTTAAGGAAGTAAATTCGTTCGGTAATGGCACTTGAGCAGGCTTCTGGAATGAATTTTGCTCATTAGGCGGGGGTCCACTGTAATTTCTTAATTTCTCATTTTCTCACCTATGCATTACTTCACTCTATTCATCTCCTTTCAGTTTATTTCACTCGCTTAAATTCTGTATTGTTATTAAATATTTTTATAATCAGATTATAGCATCAGTAATAGGTAAAGAAATTACAGACCAATTTTGCTGAAATTGTTTAGTGTTTCCATATGGTATAAAATACTATAATGTATCCTTGCATACTGCATTATCTTTCATTTCATTTTGCATGGTAGTTTTGGAAATGCTTTACAGCAATCCCCTAACACTGTAATTCGTGGCTTCCTTATTCACAAGCATTTTGAGGCATCTGTAGCTGAGTGGTCTAAGACATCACGTAGGGAAATATGCCACCTTCCAAACGTGGATTCAAATCCTGCTGACCACGATTTTTCTCTGCATATATGTACCTCCACTTGTTTCTGCGTGGTGCACTGATATAGTGTCATTTGTTGTGATCAAAATACAATGGACCCTTGGTTTTCACCGAAAATTCTTTCCAGAATGCTGTTTGAGTGCAGTTACCGAACGAATTTGTTCCCATAAGGATAAATGTAAATTGGATTAGTCATTTCAGACCCCCAAAACTACACTTACAGAAGCAATTACGAAAATACACTTACATAATTGTTCGAGTTTGGAGATGAACGAAAACCGAGGGTCCACTGTATGCAAGAAGAGAATGAAATAGCTAGAAACCATAACCGATGCCCACAGGTGTCCCCAATGCTAGAAAGAAACATGGCTTGTAACCAGGATACCTAGCATTTTGAGGCATCTATGGCTGAGTGGTCTAAGGCATCATGCCACCTTTCAAATGTGGGTTTGAATCCTGCTGACCACGATCTTTCTCTGTATATACCTCTGCTTGTTTCTGACACTGCTTTTGAGAGATTTCAGTCTGAAGAGAAGTTGCAAAGATTGGTAGACAAACTTGGAAGGGTATGTAAAATAACTTGTTGGTATTTTATACCATTTTGGGAGTATAAACTATTTAATACATATTAACCCTTTGACTGTCGGAGGCCCCATTCTGAAACTGTCATTCTATGTCGGAAAATTTTGGAAAAAAAAAAAAAAAAATTTTCTTATGAAATGATAGAGAATCTTTTCCCGATTGTAATGACACCAAAAGTATGAAATTTGATTGAAAACTTACGGAATTACGCTCTCGCAAAGTTAGCGATGTCAGTGATATATATGCATTGGCGATTTTGCCGACTTTGAGCCCTATTTTAGGCCAATTCCATTGGGACAGTCGACCAAACTCATAGCTATTTCTTTAGAACTCCATTTGTTCTATCGATTGAGTGCAAGAAATCACCAATTTACTGATTTCAACTACCCAATAAAGTGGTCAGAAAATGGCAATTTTGCCAATTTCATGCAAAATAAAAAAGATGTCAATTTCAAAATAGGGTCCAGAATAAACAATGCAGACATCCCTAGCACTAAAATAAAATGTTATCTGTTCATTAGTCATGTCTTTAGACCCCTCTTACATTACTCTTGCTTTCTATTTTGATTTTTTATTCACAAAAAATAGATGATTTATTGTTATGCAGACTATTGCATTATTGTAAAAACTGTATAAATAATATCTGTGCACTTGTGAAAGAATATTAGACTCGCCAGTTGATGTGTATTGGACGCGTGGTGTGATTTGTTTACTTTTGAATATTGGCAAAAATCGAACATTTCCACTACTTTGAGCTCAATTTCAAGATCGTTTACATCATGAAACTAATCAAAATCATCTCTATTCCTGTAATATCTTTATCATTCTATCAAATGAGACCATGAAAAAGAGAATACAACCATAAATACTATACGAAAATACACCTCAAAGACGGCGTTTTAATCCAAAAACACGGTCGGAGTTTTTTTTTTTCTCATGTACTGCTTGCTGCAGGATTTTTTTTATACTGCGCACACTGATCACACAGACCCATTCTCTCACATGTGGGCCTACCAGCTTTCTCCTGCTTGATTTGAGGCCGCTAGAATTTAGGCATATAAATACGTCCGAAACATTGGCTCGTAAGACGTATATATACGTCCGAAACAGTCAAAGGGTTAATAATTTTATTTAAATAAAAATTAAAATAAAGTATCATTTCCATTGCATTGTCAATATTAAAAATAAGAGTAAGGAGCAGAGGGTTGGACGAGCAGTTGTAAACATTGCTGACATCCTTCGCTTATGTCCGTTTATTTATCACAAAATACAAATTTAACAACTAAGTTAACACACATTGTATATGAGGTAAGTACTGTATACACATTACATATATCCAGGATCCTCTCATTCTTTAACTTTGAAATATGTGAATGAAGAGAAGCAGAAGGTATATAGTGGTGGTAGTCTCTCATGGGCAGGTGCAGAACCTGTCAACCCAATATACAAATACATATTACTCCAGTATCCTCACATTTTAGCTCTGATGATGCAGATGATATGAAAACACTGCATGACTTGACTGGTATGCAGGAAATAGCTGATTTAGTCACATCTACTAATTAGACCTGTGACTCCTGTGGTGATATAAAATTTATATATAAATGATGTACACTGCAGTTGCTCTATGAATTCCAAACAAACATTTATCATGGCAGTGACACAAGATTATCCCTTCATTCTCTCATTTAACTACATTGGACCCCCGAGTTTCGTAAACCCCGGAAATCGTACATTTATGTAAGTATAATATTGTAAGTGCTTGTGGAAAAGTATTTTTGGGGGTCTGAAATAGACTAACCTACGTGAAATTTTTCCTTAAGGGAGTAAATTCGTTCGGTAATGGCACTTGAGCAGACTTCAGGAGTGAAGTTTTTACGAAACTCGGGGGTCCACTGTAGTTTACTTTTCACACTTTATCAATCGCTAATATAGTCAATATCTGTAGAAATGCACCTAGGGGTGAGTATATAAGTAAAAAGGGAATGATTAGTTACAGCAAAATTATTGGTCACTATCCTTCATGTGTATCACCTTTTAGCTTTTTTCCCCTAAATTTATTCCATGCTAAATGATAATTACAGTGTGCTCACAGAAAATATGCCTCAATTTTTCAACATGGTATGTCAAAAGAGTGTTAAATGATCATGTCTTAACTGACAGTCTACCTTAATTAAAGAACAGGATAATAAAATTTAAAGATAGTATTAGAAGGAAATGAACAAATTCAAAATTACTTACATTCTAGATTTTCACTTACTTGAGATTATAATCAAAATATAACTGCTCAAGCCATCCTTGTACTCTCCGTGAGAGTGTAGCATCAGGTGAAACAAATGCTCCCCTTGTAGCTGACCGAGCCATTAATGTATATCTGTCGACAACGTCTCCATGGTCCCTCGTGATGGCACGGACTGTATTTACATTCCTTTATAAAATGAAGAGAGTTTGTACATAGCCTTATAATCATATACAGTGGTCCCTCGGTTTTCGTGCATCTCCAAACTCGAACATTTATGTAAGTGTATTTTCGTAAGTGCTGTTGCAAGCGTATTTTTGGGGGTCTGAAATAGACTAACCTACGTGACATTATTTCTTAAGGAAGTAAATTCGTTCGGTAATGGCACTTGAGCAGCATTCTGGAACGAATTTTCGGCGAAAACTGAGGGACCACTGTATAGTATATACAAGTACCAAATAACAATATTAAAGAAAATAATTGTTTTTAATAGCTTCAATATGAACTTTGAAAATTATCACAAATCTTATCAATCCACCTTTTATATACAGTACATTTTTCAGCATAACCTATTTCTACTAGTAATTTGCTATACGTGGTATACTCTTTTATTCGATCACCCAAGCTCAGCACCACTTGATGTTTTAACTTGCTTATATTGATATTTATAAAAAAAAAGGATTGATAGTAAACAGATTTGGGAGCTGGAAATCAAGTGAGCATATTCTGAACAAAAACCTATGATTGGTTTACAATTTAAGTGTCTTGTGCCAAGTTATAAGAAAATGGAAACCTCACATAAAGATGGGTTGTGCCAACACAAAGTGGGGGACTATGGGTGGAGTGAGGAAGGAAAGTGGGGTAGGGAGACATGTATTTACAGGTTCATAATGTGTGTGCTTCAGTCAAAAACAGCCTGTTGTTGGCGACAGAGGAAGGGAAGGTAAAAAAAAAAAAGGAAGGATTGTGACTAATATTTGAATTTCATATTTTCTCAGTTGTTCTGACTACACTCTTATATGGTCCCTTCCCCAATCTTCATAATTTTTCCCCAATCTTCATAATTTTGCAGTTTGTCCAGATCCTTTTGTAGCCTTTCCCCCATCCTCATCTTTTGTATTCTCATTAGTTTTACATCATCAGCAAACAGAGATACATCCAACTCATTTCTGTTAGGTATGTCAGTCACGTAAACCAGAAACAGCAGTGGTTCTAACACCGATCCTTGTGGTACACCACTTGTTACCCTTCCCCATTCTGACATCTTGTCCCAGACAATCACTCTTTGCTTCCTTTCCCTAAGGTACTCCTTGATCCACCAGCATATGTTACCGATTATTCCTGCCTGCTTCTCAAGTTTTTGCTCCAGTCTCATGTGGAGTACAGTATCAAATGCCTTCTTGCTATCTAAGAAAATGCAATCCACCCAGCCCCCCCTCTCTCTCCCACCCTCACTCACTCACTCACTTCCGTGTAATGACAATTATCAAATACGTACTTTACTATACAGTGGACCCCCGCCTAACGAGCAAAATTCATTCCAGAAGCCTGCTCAAGTGCCATTACCGAACGAATTTACTTCCTTAAGAAATAATGTCACGTAAGTTAGTCTATTTCAGACCACCAAAAATACACTTCCACAAGCACTTACAATATTATACTTACATAATTGTACGATTTCTGGGGTGCTCGTTAGGCAGGGGTCCACTGTATTTGTGAATTAAGGAAGAGACAACATAAAGTCAAACTGCCAACAATTACTCAAAATGTTTGTATTTTTCATCTTTTGGCTTCTCTGATATAAATGAAGCACAAACATGCACATACAAAAATTTAAATAATCAAACATTTATGAAAGACTCAATTCTCCCTCTCTAAGCTTACCGTATAATCAACAACATTTCCTGTGGTATATCCTGTAGTATCTTGTTTATTTGATCAAACCTGCTGGCTGCCATCTTCTGCATGTATTCTAAGTCATCAGAAGTCAATACATTTTTAAACAACTGGAAACTCTGAGTTTCAACCGGGCGCTGCATAAGCATTTCCGCAAAAAGCAAGTAGTCTGGAAGTTAATGGAAATTAAATTCCATTACTAAAATAATGTGTACAGCCAGTTTTCTTGAGTTTATGATCTAAATAAAAAAGCCTCATAGATTATGATTTATACTCAGTTCTAATAGATAATCCCCTTTATTATGTTAGTGTATGTTATCACATCTGGATATCACTCCCAGACTCTGGAGTCATAGGGCAATTCCAAAAAGAGAGATTTTACACAAAATAAGGTGAATATTTTTACCTAAAGAAATACTTTAATGGAACTGAACCTATCTTCACAACATTTTTCCACTCTACATAAAAGATTAAAATACAACACAGAAAATGAAATTCTTTGTACTGTACTTGCCTTTTTTATTAAAGGCAATACTTTGCACATTGCCAACAACCGAGATATAATGTGTCCTGGTACTTCCATTGTCAATATCAAAATGGATTAAGGGACTTCTACCAACCCTGAGGTCTGTAGTGTAAGGGAACTTAAAAAATGTGATGTATCAGATACCTGAGCTCACTTGGGATAAAAATATTCTAGACGATTTAGTTAAACATTTACTGCTGTCAGTGAAGAGCTTAGTTCAAACCATTATTACCAGAATACTTTCAATATATATACATGCTTATGGAAACAAGTCTGGCATAGCTGAGCCCCCAAATCCATGAAGGTATGCACCAAGAGCTCTCATAAATCAGAAATTCTGCATAATAAATTGTTTCCGATTTGAGCTCATTTTGTGTTTCAGAGCCTATCTCTATTTTTTTAACACATTGGTCATCTTCCACTGAGGCAGGGTGACCCCCAAAATAAGAAAAAAACATTTTATAGTAGAAAGAGTTACTAGCCCCTTGCTCTCTCGAAAATTCGTTCCAGAATGCTGCCCAAGTGCTATTACCGAACGAATTTACTTCCTTAAGAAATAATGTCACGTAGGTTAGTGTATTTCAGACCCCCAAAAATACACTTGCAACAGCACTTACGAAAATACACTTACATAAATGTTCGAGTTTGGAGATGCACGAAAACCAAGGGACCACTGTATATGGGTTAAAACTGACAATGATGAGAGAAAGAGACAGAGATAGATATAGAGAAACAGATTGAGATATATATAGATAGAGATACAGCGAGAGAGTTTAGAGTGAATCTAAACTCGTATCTGTATGCCTCAAGCAATACAGCAATAACGTGAATGATGGTGAGTGTGTTTCTTTTTCGGGTCACCATTTACCAAAGTTAAAGTAGTTGACTGTGTTTGCTAGTTTACATTCTTGTGGAAGTTCTTTTTTTCCAGTGACTTAAAAAAGCAAGGTCATGATTTCACTAGTACGTGGCCTGCTCACCTTGTTTTGATTTAGTGTTGTGTGTCCTAATCATGAATGTCTTTAAATTAAAGAAGGTTTTTAACCATTCTCAAGTAAGATTGTTAGTGAGGGATTATGATTTAAGTTTTTAACAGTGAATGTGATGCTAAAAATTCTTTTCTGTGTATCTGTCTTATCATAGATAGTCATTCTTTTATCATGGTAGCAGTAAACTGAGGGAATATTTTGGTCATTTACAGTATATAATTATTATTAAATGCTTTAAGATTGACTTTGCTTTTTTTTCAACAATGTATAATAATTCTTTCTATAAATTTGAGAGAGCTTTTTTGGGTTACAAAAAATATATTCTCTGTTTTAATTATAAATTATTTTAGACCATGATTCACTAAAATATGTAGATATGAGACAATAATTTATTACAGTACCTTTTTTTTCACCATAGTGGTACATGAAAAGTTTGATATCATTTACTAATGCCACTATAATATTTTCCCAATCTTTGTCTTTCGTATTTGACTGTGACTTGATGCTGTCTTTGTATTGATCAAATCTACTACTCATTTACTACTATACAATATTATTGTAAAGGTTAATTTCCAAAGTCACAAGTTTTGGTCACCCAGAACAGTGTTGTTAGTGAAGGGCATCTTCCAAATAGCTTTGATTGTCTGCGTGTTTTCGTGGTCCCTCTTTTTTTTGTATTTTGTGCATGACACTTAAACTGAAAACTAACCATAGAATTTTGTTCAAGATATTCTTAATGGGTTTCCTGTGCCCAAATTTATCTATCTATATCTATCCAGCTCTCTATCTTAACACGCTGGCCGTTTCCCACCAAGGCCTTATTTACCCTCTTTTTCTTAAAATACATATTACCTATTACCAAACCTCTTTCTACACAAAGTTCAATTAAAGGTCCAGTATCATTTACCCCTGGCACCCCAAACTTACCTACTACACTCTACAACAGTTTCTCCCACTTCAGCATTTAGGTACCCCACAACAATTACTTTTTCTCATGGTTCAAAACTCCCTAAACATTTAACATTCCCAAAATCCCTCTTCTCTACACTCCTTCCCTAGGTGCATAAACATTTAATATCTCCCCCTTTTTGCATCTGACCCTTATTTTAATCCACGTAATCCTTAAATTTTTTACATTTAGATTCTGTCTTTTCCTTCCATAACTGATTACTCAACATTACTGTTAGTTCTTCCTTGGCTCTAACTCTCTCAAATACACCTGACTAATCCCATTTATTTCTCCCCACTGCAATTAAAAGTGAACATAGTATAAGGCAAGGTGATAAGAGCAACAAAAAATTTTGGTAATGAAAGATTGGATAGCAGATTTGAAAGATGCAAGTACAGTGGTACCCCGGTTTACGATATTTTTTTGTTCCAGAATGCTGTTCAAGTGCCATTACCAAACGAATTTATCCCCTTAAGGAATAATGTAAAATAGACTAGTCCTTTTAGACCCCCAAAAATACACTTACAAAAGCATTTAAAAAAATAAACTTACATAAAAGGGCGAGTTTGGAGACCATCGTAAACTGGGGTACCACTGTATAAAGAAATTATTTGGGAGGACTTATTCATGGATGGGTCTATGAAAGAGAGCGAACTATAGAAATTATGACGGGGAAGGGAGGGGAAGAAAGATGGGTGGTGCATTTAGGCATCTGTGAAGACAAAGAACCTTAACCATGAAGGTAAAAGGGGAAATGTACCAGGGTATAGTGGTATGGTACCAACACTTATATATGGGTTTTAAACAATGCAGCTAGGAGCAGTTTAGAGACAGAGGAGATGTCATGTCTGAGGGCAATGTGTGGTGTGAATATTATGAAGAGAATTCATAGTTTGAAGATTAGAAGAAGGTGTGAGCTGAGGGATTGTTGAGGTGGTTTGGCCATTTAGAGAGGGTGGAGCAAGATAGGATGACTAGAAGGTTGTATAAATCTGAAGTGGAGGGAAAGAGGGGTAGGGATTATCTTAAGAAAGATTGGGGAGGGAAGAGGAGGTTTTTGTGTATGAGGGGTTTTGACATCAAACAGGTGTGTGTGAGCATGTTAGATAGAGCTGAGTGGATTTGATGTGCAGATGAAGTGTAAGCAAGATAATATTTATCGAGAGATTCAGGGAAATTGTTTAGCCAGACTTAAGTCTTGGAGGTTGGAGGTACAACGCCTTCACTCTGAAGCAGGGGTGGGGATATTACAGTTTGTAGGGTGAACTGTAATGTTGCCACACCTCTGGCAAGACAGTGATAAAATGAAGGATGGTGACAACATTCCTTTTTTTTTTTTTTTTTTTTGTGACCCTATTTTTGCAGCAAATTGCTGGTGTGTTTAACAAAAAGATAAAAAATTCAAAGACATACTATAAAACTGATCATACAGGTAAAGCATATGAGCTATGATGAATGACAGAAGATACTATAAATGCCCTCAATGGCTGATAAAAGGAAAAGGGGAGACATTAATTAAATGTAAGATCATAAAATATACAAGAAAACAGATAGGTACTACATTTTTTTCTTGATTGTGTGGTAGATGACTGACTTGGGATCCAAACTTTAAACAGTTATAAAAAAACTAAATATTGCAGACAGGACACAAATAGCTTAGGTCTGCTCCTATAACCACAAATATGTTATCACAGAAGTAATCACAATCACACAAAGAGAAAATGGAAGCACATTCAGTACAAATATTAAGTAGAAAAAGCTATTCCATAAGAACTAACATTAATCAGGAAAAAAGACAAATACAAAATTATACTGGTCATTTATAACTACATAGTTAATATCCACAAATGAGAAAGAAATATAAAGTCATGTAACCAAAAACACTGATCATGCTCCTCAGTCACAGCACTATTCCATGAGTAGTCCAGTCTATGTCTAACATTACTGAAAGAAGTTTAACAAAGGAAATTTGTATGTTCACCGCAAGACAAGGAAGAGTTCCGTTGGGAGATCCTCAAAAGATTTTCTCAATGTCTCACGAGCTTCTTCCATGCGCTTTTTCATTTTTTCTTTATCCTCCTTCGCCATTTTCTTCCAATTGCTTCGACTAAACTGCTTTGGCCCTTGATTTCCAAAGAACTTTTTTTCAAACTTGTCTGATCCTGAAGGTGGTACATAGCGCTGCCCCACCATCATGCAGAAGAATCGATAGCCATCTGTTGTATGTACTATTCGTTAATTAAGTACTTATATCATGTGATGAGGTCATCCTTGAATTGTCTCTCATTACATCTTAATTTGTGTTACGTTGGTTTAGTTAATGATATCTTTTCTTATCTTTATAATAAAATCCTAAAATAATAGGTTAACTGGTAGAGAAACTTTCCATATATGGCATGAAGTTATGCTGGATTTATCTATCATGTTAATACAAAAGAATAAACTTGAAATTCAATTTGAATGACATATCTGAGACGACTTGATCCCTATGGGATCTCTCCAACCTTCAGTCAGTGTCTGTATATAGAATTATTCATGGACATTTTAAGAGCCGGAGACTAAAGAAACAACTGAGACTACTGTCAAAGATTTCATTTGCTTATTCAGCTTTACAGCACACAGACACTGTATTATAAATGATGCTATAGATACCTAAAAACACTGAGCAACATGAGGGTACAGCAGAACAAAAAATGAGGACTGCCTTGAGTATGTTATACCAGAGACACGTAAAGTACCTTTCTTTCTTTCAACAAACTGGCCGTATCCCACTGAAGCAGGGTGGCCCAAAAAGAAAATCAAAAGTTTCTCTTTTTAACTTTAGTACACAGGAGAAGGGGTTATTAGTCCCTTGCTCCCAGCATTTTAATCGCCTCTTACAACATGCATGGCTTACAGAGGAAGAATTCTGTTCCACTTCCCCATGGAGATAAGAGGAAATAAACAAGAACAAGAACTAGTAAGAAAATAGAAGAAAACCCAGAGGGGTGTGTGTATAAAGTACAGTGGAACCCCGAGTTTCGTAAGCCCTGAGTATCATACTTTTCAAGTTTAGAACCGTTTTTTCAGGTAAATTTTGTCCCAAGTTTGCACTGTGCCCTATGTTTCGTCCCGCGTACCAGACCTGCCTGCCTGCCCGCGCCTGCGCGCCTCCCTGCGCAGCCGCCGTGAGTCAGTCTGGCTTTGTTTCTCCTCGAGTGAACATTACATTATATACTAGGCATTTAAAGTGCCCAAGAGTGATAAAATGCATATACATACAGTACACTCATTACTTACCTTAAAATATTTGTAGTCTTAACCCTTTGGGGGTCGCGAGGCCCTCTCCCAAACTCGTTCTCGGGGTCGCAAATTTTTCAGAAAAAAAAAAAAAAAAATTCTTATGAAATGATAGAGAATCTTTTTCCGGTCATAACGCTACCAAAATTATGAAATTTGATGGAAAAATAACAGAATTATGCTCTCGCGAAGTTAGCGGTATCGATGACATTTACGCATCGGCGATTTCGCCCACTTTGAGCCCTATTTTTCGCAAATTCCAATGTTTCAGTCTACTAAAATTATAGCTATTTCGCTAGAATTCCATTTGTTCTATCAATTGAGTATAAGAAACCGCCAATTTACCGATTTCAACTACCCAATAAGGTGGTCAGAAATTGACAATTTGGCCAATTTCACACAAATTTCAAAAGATGCCAATTTCAAAATAGGGTCCAGAATAAACGAGACAGACATTCCAGGCACTCAAATAACATTTTATCTGTTCATTAGTCACATCTCCAGGCCCCTCTTACATTACTTTTGCTTTCCATTTTGAATTTTTATTCTCACAAAAAATAGAAGATTTACTGTTATGTATACAACTGCATCATTGTAAAAAATATATAAATAATATCAGCACACTTGTGCAAGAATATTAAACTACCCAGTTGATGTGTATTGGACGCATGGCGTGATTTGTTTACTCTTGAACATTGGCAAAAATCGAACATTTTTGCTACTTTGTGCTCAGTTTCAAGGTACTTGTCATCGTGAAACCAGTCAAAATTATCTCTATTTCTGTAATATATCATCCATTCTATCAAATGAGACTAAGAAACGAGAATACAAGCATAAATACTATACGAAAATAGACTGCAAAGTCGCTGTTTTGAACCAAAAACACGGTCAGAGTTTTTTTTTCCAAATTATGCACTGTGTGGTGCAGGATTTTTTTTATATTGCGCACACTGACCGCACAGACCCATTCTCTCACATCTAGGCCTACCAGCCTGTTTCCACTTGATTTGAGGGCGCTAGAATTTAGGCGTACTAGTACGACGAAAACCCTGGTGCGTAAGCCGTACTAGTACGGCCGAAACCCTCAAAGGGTTAATGGTCTTAATATAGGGTGCAAGGTGAATAGTAAGGTAGGTAGGTATCAAAGTGTGGTAGGTATGTACAGTAGACCCTTATTTAGCACGACTATGTTGCACGTTATGGGTATTGCACGATTGAAGAATTGTGGTACATTATTATTTAACACGTTGTAAAATTGGTATTACACTGTTCGCGGGAGGGGAAAAATTTTGAGCACGCGATCGCCCGCGGTGGGTTAAACCATTGAGTCAGTGGGGAAGTCCTACTGAGGGTGGCTATGAGCCACATCAAGTGTTGAATGCTGACAAGACAAGTGTTTTCTGGAAGAAAATACCAACACGAACTTATATCATTCAGCAAGAGAAAAGTGCACCAGGCTTCAAGACAGCAAAGGATCGCTTCACCTTGCTCCTTTGCTGTAATGCATCAGGTGATTTCAAGTGTAAGCCCATGGTTATTTACCGCTTTAAGAATCCTCATGCTTTGAGGAAAAGGGGAATTTGTTTTTTCTTCCCACAAACTGTAAGTAAGTTTATTCAGGTATACATAGATGCAGTTACATAGATTATCATATATAGCAGCATATGTGTAGAGAACCTAGGATAACACAAAAAAGTCAGACAGAATGGAAATAAGTCACTCTGACTTTTTTTGGGTTATCCTAGGTTCTCTACACATATGCTGCTATGTATGATAATCTTTGTAACTGTATCTGTGTATACCTAAATAAACTTACTTAAAGTTTGAGGGAAGGAAAAACAAATTCCCATTTCCTCAAGCGGCCGCTTTGTGGATCAGCGGGGAGACTACCCGCCGTCCCCAGCCACCCCACCATTCGTAGTTCATACACGTCCAGTTCTCTGCTACAAGCTAGCTGTGTTTGTGAAATATAAGAGAGTGAATTGTGTTTTGATCTTTAAATTACTATATCTTGTATCTGCCAAGCAATCATGACACCCAGTAGGCATACCAGTGTTGCTCAAAGTGGCAAGAAAAGGTACATGTATAAGCATTTATGTCTTAGATTTAATGAAGGAAACAAAGATATTAGACAAGACATAACC